>VXBW01002689.1:500231-510379 GCA_013400375.1 Thinocorus orbignyianus | reverse complement strand
GTAAGAAATAGCACAACCAGATCAACAATACTGATATTCCCTATTTCAGCAATATTTCCCCTTGGTTGTCAATGGGCAAGAATTATGCCCACATACTCTCACACGCAGTACAGCTTCAAGTCTGTATTACTTTAAAGCACAGATTTTATACCAGCTCAGAAACATCACCAGCGTTTCTATAAGGTACTAATTACAATATTTTTCCCATTTTAGTAATTGAGTTACAATGAATAAGGAACAATTACAAATATTTTAATCCTTCCTCCTTCCGTTTTAATTTCTCTGCATACAAATGAGGGGGCAGAGTCTGCTTCCCACCACCACCCTCCACGAT
The DNA here is from genome assembly GCA_013400375.1 of Thinocorus orbignyianus. NCBI lineage: Eukaryota > Metazoa > Chordata > Aves > Ciconiiformes > Thinocoridae > Thinocorus > Thinocorus orbignyianus. The sequence goes on along the minus strand of VXBW01002689.1, from coordinate 510,045 downwards.
TTCCTAAAATAGTACTCTTGGGTGTCTCCATGGTTCTTCAGATATTAGCTGAGCAATTAAAATCCTGAGATTGCCCTTTGGCAGTTGTTGAAGACACTGACTCTGATTCCCAGCTGGCCTGTGGCTTCCTTTTTCTCAACTCTATTGCATGAAAAACTACCTTTCTCTTTCCCCTCCCAGGTCCCACCCTTATCAGATGGCGACAGAAAGGAGTAAAATAAGGTCTATGTGCCTTATATTTAGCCCAAGCTCGTGACTTCGATGTGCTACTGAGAAATTAAAACATGAAGTAACAGTCACCGTGACTAACAGTGTAACACAGACCCAACAAAATTCCATTTACCTCTTTTATGACATGATCACAAAATAATTATAGAATCATAGAATTGTCTAGGTTGGAAGGACCTTTAAGATCATCTAGGCCAACCATCAACCTAACTGATAAAAACCATCACTAAACCATGTCACCAAGCACTACGTCAACCTGCCTTTTAAATACCTCCAGGGATGGTGCCTCAGCCACCTCCCTGGGCAGCCCATTCCAATGCTGAATAACCCTTCCAGTGTAAAAATTATTTCTGATAGCCAATCTGAACCTCCCCTGGTGCAACTTGAGGCCATTTCCTTTTGTCCTGTCATTTGTTACTTGGGAGAAGAGAATGACCTCTGCCTCTCTACAGCCTCCTTTCAGGTAGTTGGAGAGAGAGATAAGGTCTCCCTTCAGCTTTCTTTTCTCCAGGCTGAACAACCCCAGCTCCCTCAGCCTTCCATCTTACTCTCTGGCTTACTCTCCAGACCCCTCACCAGCTTCATTGCCCTTCTCTGGATGCACTCCAGCACCTCAGTGTCTTTTTTGTGGTAAGGGGCCCAAAACTGGACACAGTACTCGAGGTGGGGTCTCACCAGCATCAAATACAGGTGAGGAATGCAAAGTCCCTGGTACACGCACATCCACCAATCTATGCAGGTGTGAATGCTATATTCTAATTTAAGTTGCGCATACTTTAGCATGAATGAGAAACTTTCCCTGGGAAGCTACAGACACCAGTTAAATGAAATCTAAGACTCAGCTCACTGTCTTTCCCATTACCTGCAACACTCTTTGATCAGTGGGGCATAAATAAACACACAAACATCCCAAGTCTCCTAAGTCCAATAAGATACAGCAGAGTCCCTCCAGTTCAGCCTCACGGGCAGCTCTGTTGTAACTTCTGACACTGCCCATTAAACTCACCTAAACAAGTTTAATAAGACCTGGCACACTGCAGAATGCTTTGCTGTGCTTAAAAGAAAAGAAAAGAACAACTAAACACTACACACAAAATGTACAGTCTGGTATGATTACTGAAACTCAGGAAAGCTAAGAGCAAGAGAGGTGCTTGAAGGGGAGGGTACCAGGAAAGGAGGTGGGAGTGTCAGTGGACCATGCCCAAAGGGGAGGGAAGAGTCAGAGCTCTCCTACTTGGAGCCTTCTTCCCAAAAGCCCTGCCATATGGAAAATGAGTCCTCAGTCTTACCTCTGCCACTCTGATGTACTTGAGGAACCCAGCTTTCAGCACAAATGCTTGCTGAACATTACTGAACCCAACACCTCACCTCTGCCCCATGTTACAGCCAGCTGGCTGGCACATTAGCAAACAGGCGGGGGGCACAAATTAAGCAACTTTTGCAAGCCCCTGGCTCAACGGGACAGAAGAACTGCAAGTGAGGCACAAAGCTGAGGAGAAGACAAGGGAGGTCCCACCCTCACAGGAGAGGCAGAGGCAGTGGTCCTTGCCTAGGAGGGGCAGCAAAGCAGGAGGGTTTAACAAGCCAAATCCAGCTACTGTTTTAAGAGCAACGGCTCTGCTTCTGTTCAGAGACAGATCCCACAGCACCAACAGCTGTATCTGGCAAGGACTCACTGTCATGAGGCTGTTGGAAGTGAAGAACAGCCACACGCATCTTGATGTGACAAATCTACTCCGTCACCCTTGGCAGTGCTTTACACAGGAGGTATGACACAGAACACGGCAGATTGGCTCCCAAGAAGCAATCACATTAAAGAAGATGCAATTACAGCTATTCCCACAGCAGGAGATAGCAGCGTTACTGCTTTTGTCACATACATGGGAAACACCCTGCACTCCGAAATTTTGGCTATTCCTTTTCTACTAGCGTTTATCCTAACAGACGGTGATAAAGATGCAGCCATAGGACCACCGTTTCAAGTCTTGCCTCTGGCAGCTACAGCTTATGAGGAGTTAAACACAGCTGTGGTCACCTTGACATTTCAAACTAGTAGGTCCACAAAGAACAACTAAGATCATCAGTAATATAACTCAGGCTGAAATGGGAACGTGCACATTAAGATAGTAGGAGCTCTCCCTCCTTCAATTCCCAACTATGGTCATTTGTTGAAGGATGTATCTACAACAAGAACGCGTTCCCCCTGCAATGCAACCAAGAACTGTGCCTTCATCCCCACATCTCATCCAGCAGAATCACCAGTTCCTCACTCTGTGGGTTTCCAGCAGTTTCTGTCCCTCTGAGGGTTATCTGTGCAACTGAGGTAATACTGACCCCTCCTACCTCACAGGCTCTGAGGATTAGCCAGGGAGTGGCTGCTCAGTGGAATGAATATGCAAAGCCCTGTTACAAACTCTATCTGATTGCAACCACAAAGTCTTATTTAAGCAATCCCTTCACCAACAAAAATATATTGATTGCCCATTCTGTTCCTTCTGTGTCTTCTGCCTCCAAACCCTTCAAGATACAAAACACGTTACCAAGATCTTCTCCTGTTGTGCTGAAGAGATGCTTAGTACAAACAATACACACATTTTTCACACAAAGTAGTGCCCATAATTACTTGTTTCAGCTCATGTTGGATCAGTATTACTCTGGTAACATAATTCCTGTACTGTAGGGATTTCACTGCCCAGGCAATTAAAGTCCCCATCCTACAATCTCACGTGTCAGGTACAGTTGTGTTTCTCACTGTGTCCGCATTCAGGTGAGGCCCTTTCTGCAATTCCATCAATTTTATGAGCTTAGAACATACAGCACTGGATATTCCTTGCTACCTCTAAGCACAAGGATATCTCTACCAAATCATTCTTTAAAACCAAGTTGGTGTTTCTGCACATGCTTACCTCAAGACATCTCTATTTGGTTCCTGCATTTGTTAGTGCAGCATTATTTCTTTTTCTTTAAATGCACTTTATCCATTCTTTTGCATTGTCAAAACCAAACTTCGTACAATGTCATCTTTTAACTTAGCAAAGGAAACATGCTAGTAAAACATAGTACATTTCAGGGCAGATTTACTTTCATGTTGCCTTGCTGAACTTGTGTTTTCCAGCCACACCAGCTCTCATTACCCACACAATCCAGCAGATCTCATCTTTTCTTGTTCTGCTCTTTTTTGAAGTCATTTTGCTATGACTACAAGAGTCAGAGTTAATCTCTTTTTCCCCTTTAACACTCAGATTCCTATTTTCATGCCTCTGATATCACTATTATTACACATTCAGCAGCTGAATAGTTAAAAATGATGCTTTGCACTGCTTTTTATGGCCCCGGCCCTATCTTATAGACCACAGACTACAATGACACAACTGGCATGCCTGGCCTTGCTCTTCCAGGATAAGGCTCATTTCATTGCTCCAGCGTATGTTCGAATTGCTCATCTTCCTTTCTCTGCACCTCTCTGAAATGAAATAGCTCATTTTACTCATTGTGGAAGGGCAGGAAGACAAGGCAGACTGCACGAGCCATGCCAGAGGAAGACAGCCTTCCTAGACGGCACAGGACTCAAGATTGAAATGAATAGCATTGACCCTGTGGCTCTAGGAACACCTTGTAGCTTTCCCTCTCAACTTCTGCCACGTGTACTAAGAGAACATCCCTTCTTCCCAGTGGTACCCAGGGATGACAAAGAGTGACAGTGCAGTAAGGCATTTCCCATCCTTCAACACAGCACCAGACAGTATTAAGAAGTTATTGGGTGGCTTGAGGGGTAAACCCATCTCTCTCAATCGCTCACACATTTAGGAAAACGCGCCATGACTCACAATCTTCTATAAAAATAGGGGTAGTCCACTTCTCTTCACATCTCTCCACCCTGAAATTTGTCACAGTGTAGAGTCTTGAGAGGGCTGTGTGCTGTATTGATGCCTTCTCACTGCTACCCCCACCATCCATCCTCAGCCTCTTCTTGCCTATACCTGAAACCTGTCTTTTTCAGGAGAAAAAAAACTTTTCCTGGAGAGGGGTAAAGAGGAGAGACAAGTGTCTCATTCTAAAAACAACCATAGGATCTATCAGCTACATTATACTCAGTCTCAAGCCTGAAGTATCTCCACACGCAAAGTGAGTTACAGAAAGAGAGAGATACAGAGAAGGAACAAACACTGGGAAGAATAATTTGAGCCATTTGCAATACCAGCAATCAGGACTGAATCTTCACAGTTTTAAATACTGCACAGTGAGACACTATCCCTGTCCTGCAGGGTTGGTGGCATATTCAGAATATCTCTTCGCCTATAAATCCAGTAACAGAAGGAAAACAGATACACACCGCACCTCCTCAACTTCACTGCTATGCAACCTGACAGTTCTCACCTGTAAAAACAGATAGTGATCTCTGAGTACTTCAGAAAGGAGATTGATTCAAACATTGCAGCCAGATTACATTTCATAGGTCTAGAATTACCCTCAGACAGCTGCATTATGGAATACCTATAGGAAAATTTCTGTATTTAAACAGAAGTTCAGGCTTAATGCAGGCCAAAAAGATTTTGCTTAGAGACCAGACCCGTTGAAGACACACCTCCAGCATCAGAGCTTTTCTAGCCACCAGGATGGCTATGGCATGCTCCCTTCTCCTACGAAATGAAGTATACCAGCAAAGCTATACTCTTACCGGTGTGCTCTTACAAAGTTTCCACTAGGACCCCCTCAAAGGCCAGGAATCTAATAAAGGTGCAAGGGCCTCGTTAAGATTTATCCTATTCAAAGAATATTGGTAGGCACTTTTGACTGTTACACTTGTGAACTTCTGCTTATGTATGGTTATTTTTTGTAGCTGCCCAGCAACACTCTGGACAAAGCATAGAATCATAGGGTGGTCAGAGTTGGAAGGGACCTTGAAGATCATCAAGTTCCAACCCCCCGCCATGGGCAGGGACACCTCTCCCTAGAGCAGGTTGCTCAAAGCCCCATCCAGCCTGGCCTTAAACACTCCCAGGGATGGGGCATCAACAACTTCTCTGGGCATCCTGTTCCAGTGCCTCACCACCCTCACAGAAAACAATTTCTTCCTAATATCTAATCTAAATCTCCCCTCTTCCAATTTAAAACCATTACTCCTTGTCCTGGCATCTTCTTGCCACTCTTTCTCCCACTAGTGATATATATGCCAGTTTAACACTGATTTGGGCATCTACTTCTAGTATCAAGCGACCCCTCTTCCAATTTAATTGCAGCCACCTTGTGGCAGCTGTGAACAACAGCCACATCCAACAGGTTACAGGTCTACTGCGGCCTTGCGTCACACGTCCCCTGATTATCTCGGGCCTTCTGTGATCTGAACAAATCGTGCCCTGACATGACCAGGATCCTAATCCCCTCCCCTCCAGAGGGGTGCATTTCAGATCTTAAAAACTCCACTGCTGGATTTGTCAATGAAGTGGCAGCTGTTCCTCACTCCTCCTGTCACACCCCATGCAAGACTGGGTATGCCCATGAGTGTATGACTCCACTTTGCCCACGGGTGGCACGTGCAGGGAACCACTAAGTTTGTGGATCCCACTGGGCACCACCTCAGCCTGACACGGGTATGGATTGGGGAAGTTTTATGTATGATCAGCAGCAGGAACTCCAGTGCCAAAAGGAGTTGTAGCACCAGCAAGGCCAGGTGGTACTCAAGAGTGTGGACCTCACACACTGAGCACCTGCATGCAGCTAGAGGTTCAATTTCGGAACACAAAGAGGTAGTTTAACATCTGAACGTCACATACTTCTACCTGACTTACTGTGAAAAGGATACATTCACAGGAAGCTAATTTATGGTTGGCTTTGCTTTAACACAGTATTCACTGAGCAGCAGGTTCATGTGCTTCCTCCCACTTCAGTTCATTTCTGATATACTATCCAATTAGTTTCTATAGCCACTCCTCCCCAACCTCTTCCAGCATTACAACACCCTCTATTTTGTATACATTTACATATGTGTGTCTATTTACATACATACATTTGCACACTTCATGCTAATCACCTTCCCCCCTTCTAAATTTTTCCCACTATCAAAACCAATAGCCGTCCCCCTGACCTTGCACTGAACTTGTACTGAAGTCATGGGAATTTTTTCCTTGGCTTCATCTAGCTGTCATGCAGACCCCAGACCGTGAGCTCAAAACTAGCTTCCGCCACAGGTTCAGTTCCACATCTCCTGTAGTGGTCAGCATTGCCCTTGAAGGAGTGGCATTTAAAAAAATAGATGGGTTTTGTGCCATCAAACTACTCCCACTAGAACAGCAAGACAGCTGGCGTCACTTCCTAAGAGAGGAAAAACAAGGTTAACTAAGCTGTCCCAAAATGGTACCCCAGCTGGCTCAGGCACTGAAGACCATCAAGAACCTCACATCCAGAGCATACAAATACATTAGGCTCGCAACTTTTCCGCACTTTCATGGGTATCAGAACACCACAGCTGAAGCACAGACCTTCTTCGTTGTACAATAAATGGTCTTTCCCACACCAAGTCTAACTCCAACATACACTTCTTGACCAAATGCAACTGACCTAAAACCAGCTGTGGCTAGACCCAGTTCTCCCAAGTCACACCACAGAGTTCACCTGGACTACTGAGCAAATCGGGGTCGTTACTTATACACATCTGCTGCAAAGGGAAAGTGAAAGAATACATTAACTTCCATTAAAATTTAAGGTGAGGTGTGTTTGTGACAATTCCTGTATCTCAAGTCTTGGTTTCACAAGCTCTTCAGCTTGCCAAAAGGAATCCCATCCTTTGCTCTCCTTATTTGCACTCCCACACTGCCCTTTCTCTTCTGGTGGTACAGGCATGCGTGTGGTCTCACAATGAACAACAGCAGGGAACCAGCACGGACGGCAACAGGTAGGTACGACAGCTCCTTTCAACGGCAGCGCCAGCTGAGAGGATTTGTGCAACCACAGCCTGTTTATCTGAGCACACAAATGTAAGAACTAAATGTACAAATCCCTCTTGCATCAAATCTGGCACAGGCATGGGGCTACTGTTGGAAGAGGTAGTCCCTCTCCACATTTCTCATGCCCAGTGGCATTCTGTCCTTCTGCATCAGACCTAGCGCCCTCTGATCCAACCTCCAGATGCAAAAGGCATAGTTTTTGTTTAGGGAAGGGCGTCAATTTTCAGTTGGAGCAGTGATGGAACTGATTTGAGGCCACTAGATCCGATCCAAGGGAAGTAACAGGAGCTTGCAGTCAGGACTGGATGAGAACTGGATCGTTCCTTCAGCAGCAACCTGTAGTTACACTGGATTAACCATCATGGGAAGTTGTATGCCAAGCAACACATCTTATTCCATGACATTTCTCTGAAAGCCCTGCCTGTGCACAGACACCACAGCCACAGCTCTAAATCATACCAGTCACCCCAAGACAACAGCTCCACAGTCACCTCTTCCCAGAGGCAAAAGGTGAGCAGGAGCAACATCTGTATCCAACAGGCCATCTTTTTGCTGGAATGTGCCATCCTCGCAGCAACAAGCTCTGTAATCCAGCATGAAAATTTGCAGCAAGACTTTGTGGTTAGGAACCAGGGTGGACAGACTGAGATAAGAAATTAGCGAGGGTAATCAGCCATTGGAATAATTTACCTGGGGAACCAGTGCAGTCTATCACTTGATATCTTGAAATCAAGACTGGCCACTTTTCTAATAGAATTTTTGGATTTGATGCAGTGATAACCATCTGGGAACGTAAATACCTGCTATGGGTCAGAATAAGGCATCTGTCCCCAAATGGCTGGTACTGTGGATATCAACTGTGTGATCACCTCACAGAAGAAGGAAACAGTTTCTCTCTGTACGGTCCAAGTGCTGAAACAATAGAGCACAGAGCACATCTACATTTGCACTGAAGTCACTTCTAAGTACTTCATTAAAAGATACAATGAGAGTTCAGTGAGGAGCTGCAAAGTTGAAAGGGATTACAAAACTTACCAGGCACAACTACTGAAATAAGCTAGCTATGTATAATTTAGCTAAACAGTAACTAACCTGCCAACATTGAACCGGAAAGATGACCAGATGACAGAAAGCATAATAACTCTTAGAATCAAATACTCTTGGGAAAAAAAGAAATGTGATTCCAATTATGAACTTGAAATCCCTTGCAGGCTGTTTCTTGAGTTTTGCCGGGAATAACCATGGAGAGTGAACATAATTTACATAAATGCAAACTAATTAAATTATACAGCCCACTTCAAACCAGATGTCAAAATAGAGTACATTTTAAAAAAAAAAAAAAGAAACCAAACCCAACCTACAGCAAGATTTGGCTCTTTACCTCTAGAAAGCAGTTGAAATGTGTGAACCATAAGAAAGCATAAGACTCAAGAGAACAAGAGCAAGAACTTCTAGATAAAGTTAACAGGATGAGATTAAAAAGAGTTCCAGGAACAGATTCTTACTGGCAAAATCTACCAGGGTGCACAAAAGGTTCCCAGAGGCAGCACTCATGTCCCACTATTTCAGACAGCAACAACAGGGGGCTTCAGCAAGAGCACCTGCCGTGAGCCCAGTTGCCTCTTGTGACTATCAATTAAATTGGATAACTCCACTCAAGGATTTATCAAGATTGACAGCCTGCTACACAGACACCACAGTACAAATGCCACCCTCAGTCATGAGTGGGCAAAATGAGGTTCTACACGGAAGACAGATGAGCTATTCCAAATATTAACAATAACTGAGAGTTAAAAATAAGTTAGATCTTCAATTCTGATGCTTCCTCCTCACCCAACTCAGTCCCAGTTCTGAAATCTGGGTCACCCATACATTATTCCTCCAAACCAAGCCACCTCCCTCCTGTGCAACCCTTTAAAAGGGCTCTGCCCTTATCCAAGCCATCTCCAACAAGCCATCTGGGTTACGAGAAACTCCAAAACACCAGAGAACCAGGTCACAAAACTCCAATGACACGTTAAGAGATGTGGCTTTGGTCAGAGAGGAACGGGTACACAGCTCAAGGAGAAGCCAACGGCACCCACATCCAGCAGCTCCTTGGTAAAGCCTGCAAAAAAGTCAACACAGACTAGTTGAGCTCAGATCTCCTTCCCTACCAGGCGCGATCCAGGCCTTACCCAACGAATAAATGAAGCATCAAGCCCAAGGATAACACGGGTGCTGGGGGGAGGACGGGCAAGGCCAGAGCTGTGGCAGCTCAAAGGCCTCCCAAGCAGGTTCTTTGGGGTGCTGAGGTTGCCACCAGAGCCCCTGCAGTGGCCAGGGCTCCAAAGCAGCCTGGGAGAGGGGTTCGGGGAGCGGGCAGCAGGCAGGTATCGCGCCTTCCGTCCCTCCGTGACAGGCCATAAAAAGTCACGAGGCGCCGGGCAGCGGAGCAAGGAGGAAAAACAAGGAAGGGGTGTCCAGAGTTCAAGCACAGCCCCGGAGAGACTCCCGGGAACCCCGGCCACCCGGCCCCAGCCAAGGCCATGGGATCCGGCTCCTGCGTGGGAGGCACCACTTCTGCGGGAAGAAGCTCCGGCTGCTGGCAGCTCAGCCCGGGACCGGGCCCTACCTGCTGCTGCCGGCGGCGGGAGGAGGAG
>VXBW01002689.1:328878-499803 GCA_013400375.1 Thinocorus orbignyianus | reverse complement strand
GTCCGCCCTGGGGTGGTTGTTGTTGTTGGGGGGGGGCGTACGGAGGGGAGATTGCTCAGCGCTCCGGCGGCTTCGCCTCCAGGGGGGAAAGCGGAGCGGTCCTGCCGCTCGCCAGGAGCCCGGGGTGGCTCAGGAAAGAGAGGGGCTCCTTATTTGTTTGTCTATTTGTTCGTTTGTTTGTTTGTTTATTCGTTTATTTGCACATTTATTTATTTGTTTAAACGTTTCTTCATTACCTGCATCTCTCTTTTCCCCGCTGCCTAAAGGTCGCTCCTTAACTTTGCGTGCACAAACTTCCTGGCTTTTCTATCTCCTTCCCTCCGGCAGGCAGCCCCGGGGGGTGTTAAGGAAAATGTGTGTGTGGAAAGAGTTCTCCTGGCAACACGTGGCGGAGCTTTGCCTCTGCAGCAGCAGCAGACCTCGGAGATCCCAAGGTTGCGTCCCGTGTCATCGACAAAATGATTGAACGCCTGGCTTTGGAAGAAATGGAGCGGGATGCAGGTAGAAAAACTCCATCGGGCATATTAGAAACTCTTGAATCCACAGCACCCTGTCTCTCCTAGACGCACAGGTAAACGTCTCGAGGAGCCCTTCCTGCATTAAAGCTTTCTTTCTCTGGTTGCTGTGCTCGGTTGTGGACTGAAAGGGGACAGCACATCTCTTCTAAATAAATAAAGGAAATTCTGTCCCTGACTGCCAGCTTGACTGTAGCGATAGAGACAGTAGGTAGGGAAGCTTCCCCCATGAAGGAGAGTGGAACAAAGCTTGACAGAGAAAAGGCATGAGTAAAGGGAAAGAAGAAAAGTGGACACCTCTAGATACAAGGCAACCTGTGTTTGGGAGTAGCAAAGTGAAGGGAAACCCTGACACAGCTCATTATTGTGATCATAAAAGAAGGGGCAAATTCAGAAATTTGGGGGGTTTCATACACTGGCAAAATAAAGAGTAGGTTCCTTGGTTCTCTGCTGCTGCAGTATTATTATTTGCAGCATAGATCCCTGTGTTTGCCTAAAGAAGTACAGGATATATGTGAGAGAGAATGCAATTTACTGCTGCATAGATCTTTGCTTACAAAGAATGCAAAGTGAGCAGCGAATTATGCTAGACAGGTGACTGACAAAGAAATTACCTATAGTATATTCTCTGTCACCTCAAATTGATATCCAGTGCCATCTCTTTGCTGAGTCTTTTTTTTCCTAATCATTACATGAGGCTTGCAGGTGTGTCTCCTCCAGGATGTGCTCTGAGGAGTTCAGAAAAAGAGAATGGGGAGCTTGTCCCAGTCACCAGAGAAATCCTGTTCCTCACATCCAGGCAATCCTCACAACCATCCCTTTCCTGCATGACCCATGCAGGGTCTCCTGAACAGGAAAACTACCCCCAGAAGCTGCACACTGAAAGCTTTAACCAGCCAGTGACGAAATCATACTCATGCTTACTGCTGTTTTCTGATTCGATTAATGCTTTCATTCATTTGTGTGGATTAATTATTTCATCATAGTGGAATACAGCTACTGCAGTTGAGATTCCTGTTCCGCATCACTGGATTTACATTCAGTGGAGAAGAAAGAGATGTTTCAAATTCCCACAGGGCAAGAGACTGGGGAAATCAACTCTGGATCATGTCTCTTTTGGTGCTCAAACCTCTGGGACATTACATAAATAGGCAATGCCTCGTCCTACTGCGTTTGGTAAGTTCCTAGCACCTGGCAGTGGGACATCCCGATGGGAAAACAGCACCTCTGTCATCCAGAAAAGGAAAACTTATTGTTTAAGAAGGGCTTAACCTTTACCTGTCTCCTTGGCACCTCCAGCAACTGCTGAGGCAGTTTTCTGTTTGCTGTTGTGAATCATATCCTGAGGTACCTTGCTTTCCCTGCCCATTGCAGAGAGTTTGAGCACCTAACTTTTCTTCATGCATTACAGAGGGTGAAGAAGTGCCTGAAGTCATGATGTGCAGCTCGCAGTATTACAAAAACTATATCCTTCTGTGGGCCAATCTCTCCTTCCCTAACTTGGTGGTGGGAACTGGACTCCTAACTTCTTTCCAGACCCATGCAAAATTACTGCAGTGCTGTTAAGGTAGTGTGGTGGTGCTCTCCCTGTTTTTTCCCCGCTCCTTTTCCTTTTCCCTTCCTCCAGCTCCTGCTTGGGCCTTGACCAGTGACATGGAAGAGAGGTTGATGAAGAATAGTTGTGCTATAGAATCACTGAGGCTGGCCAGCACTTTTGGAGATCATGTAGCCCGCCTTCCAGCTCACAGCAGGGTCAGCTGGAACACACTGCCCAGGACCATGTCCAGTCAGGTTTTTGGTATCTCCATGGATGGAGACTCCACAATCTGGGCTACCTGGGCCAATTTAACCACCCTTACAATACAAGTAAGGATTTTCTTATGTTTAGAAGCTCTGCACTTCTGGAGCACTGCAGAATGTGAGCAGGAGAGGTCCTGTCCAATGCCAGGACTACTTCCACTTCTCCTTTAGGATAGTGAGCTACAGTGAGTCAATGTTTTTTGACCAGTAGATCCCACAGCATGGGAGTCCTCTCCCAGCAGGATGAAGGTTGAGAGCCAGCATTAGTGGGAAGCAGGCAGAGAGCAGTACAGAGGTGTGCTGGGTGGACTGGGCAGCAGTGCCAAGAGCTGTGTCTTCCTGTATCCTGATGTGCTCCTGCTTTCTGCAGCACCCTGTACTGTCTGAGCACTGTGAGATCAGCAGGCTGTGAGGCAGTTTGGATGTGAGCCTCCCACTCACATTTTCTCTTCTGTGGAAGCATCCTTCTTGAGAAGCTTCTGTCCAGCTAGCGTCCTCTGTTGTCCTCACCGCTTTGTAGCAAGAAAAAACTGTAAGAATGGAAAGAAACAGAACACTGACCTTGTAAACTGAACCAAAGTAAGTTTATACAAGCAGCAAGTAAAACACCCATCCCCAGTGAGTTAGGTCCTGGCTCTTTCCTTCATTTTCTCCAAGGCTTGATGGGAACGTCCAGTGGTAACAGTCCTTCTGAAATTCAGTCATCTCTTTTCCTGCCCCTTATTTATAGCTTACTGTCAGCAGTTTGCAGAGTCCTGGCTTCATTGTGGATAAAAAGATGGATACAAGCTGACAATGTGCTCTTGTAGTTCGGAAAGCTGGCTGTATCCTGAGCTGCATCAAAAGAAGTGTGGCCAGCAGGTTGAGGGAGGTGATTTTTCCCCTCTTCTCTGTTCTTGTGAGACCTCACTTGGAGTACTGCATCCAGCTCTGGGTTCCCCAACATAAAAAGGATGTGGACCTGTTGGACGAATCTGGAGGGAGGCCACAGAAGCGTTGAGAGGGCTGGAGCACCTCTCCTGTGAGGACAGGCTGAGAGAGTTGGGGGTGTTCAGCCTGGAGAAGAGAACTCCAAGGAGATCTTATTCCAGTACTTAAGGGGAGCTTTTAAGAAAGACAGGGACAGACTTTTTAGTAGGGCCTGTAGCGATAGACAGGGGGTAATAGTTCTGAACAAAAAGAGGGTATATTTAAACTAGATAAAAGGAAGAATTTTTTTTACGATGAAGACAATTGAAAATCTGGAACAGGTTACCTAGAGAGGTGGTAGATGCCTCATCCCTGGAAACATTCAAGGTCAGGTTGGACAGGGCTCTGAGCAACCTGATCTGGTTGAAGATGTCCTTGCTTATTGCAGGGGATGGTGGNTGGGTTCCCCAACATAAAAAGGATGTGGACCTGTTGGACGAATCTGGAGGGGGGCCACAGAAGCGTTGAGAGGGCTGGAGCACCTCTCCTGTGAGGACAGGCTGAGAGAGTTGGGGGTGTTCAGCCTGGAGAAGAGAACTCCAAGGAGATCTTATTCCAGTACTTAAGGGGAGCTTTTAAGAAAGACAGGGACAGACTTTTTAGTAGGGCCTGTAGCGATAGACAGGGGGTAATAGTTCTGAACAAAAAGAGGGTATATTTAAACTAGATAAAAGGAAGAATTTTTTTTACGATGAAGACAATTGAAAATCTGGAACAGGTTACCTAGAGAGGTGGTAGATGCCTCATCCCTGGAAACATTCAAGGTCAGGTTGGACAGGGCTCTGAGCAACCTGATCTGGTTGAAGATGTCCTTGCTTATTGCAGGGGATGGTGGACTAGACTTTTAAAGGTCCCTTCCAACCCAAACCATTCTATGTTTCTGTGATCCAGTACTGCATTTCCACAGGTCCTCTCTGGCACACTGGGAAACGTGTGGACTCTCCAAGGCCTTAGCTCAGCTTTAGTACTACAGGTCCCATGCTTTTGTTGGATTTCTAGTTGCTAGCACCTTGTTGATCTACAGCATGTGCTGGAGGTAAAAAATGTCAGATTTGCAAAATTCGCTCACGTTTTTTGTTTTTTCCCTTGATTACAGCCTTATTATTGACATTGACATATTGACAGCCTTGTTATTGAGCCTGTCTTCATCTGAGAATCTGCTTCAGTGACAGTCATGGACATGTGTATAATGATGAACTCTTACTGTTGTCTGGCAGAGCCACCACTTGTCCTAGGAGTTCAAGAGACTATGGAATTCACTTAGACCAATACTGATTTCTGGGGTCTTTCCCATAATTTGCTCCAGCGTATGTCCAGGAATAAGTGGCTGTGCCAGAAAGGATTAGGAAAATACAGAACTGGGAAAGTCCTTGAGGTAATATGGCTAGAGATGCTTTCCTATGTGAAACTAGTTGTAAAACCACATTGCTGACATGATCTGAGTTAGCAAAAGCCCTGAGACAATAACCCATATTGTTAAAGAGCATGTACCTCCTGAGAAGAGCAGCCACAGACTGAAATGGTCTTCCCCCGTTTTGTCCTCAGGTGCTTTCTTTCCTGGGAATCCCAACTATCCTACAGCCAACAAGTGACCTAGACACAGCACTGTGTTTGCTCTTACAGAATAAAACCAGGAGCAAAATAATCCACTTTAATTATATATGTTTATAATCCTTATTCAACCTCATCCATTTTTTTTTCATATGGAAAACAGTAAGGACTCTTTGTCCAAATGGATGCCTACATATATGCCAAGGAGTGATAGGTTTATGTCATGGTGAACTATGTACTAGTTGCTATGAAGGTCTACATTGGCAGGATGGATTAAGAATGAGCAGCATATTTAACGTGTTGTACAAATTTCTTCCAAAGTAATAGCGGTGGTCTTCCCTGATGTGCAGATTTGGGCCATTTGTCCTAAATGGGTTGCTTGCTAAACCACACTTTCTTACAGGTGCTGCCAGGAAGGTGTAAACAAGTGGACAAGACTTCAGACTGGCAGTCAGAGACAAAGGGTACTGTTAGAGACAGAAGGGTAAGGGCTTGTCTGGAGAGTCCCTGCCTGTCAGGTGCATAAGGTGGCAAAAGCATATTTTAACTGACATTCACTTGATTATAAGCTACTGCCTGTTTTAAAAGGCAGGAAGGTCATTATTTCTTTGTGGATGTGGACCAGGCGGAGGCTGATGGGCTTTCCCAGTTACAATCTCGAGCAGGAAGCTCCTTTGGATAAATACTGGAGCAAAAGAGGAGCTATAACTAAATGGGCTATATTCTCTGAGGCAGTTACCCAACCTTTAACAATGTGTACTGTGGTCAAAGCAACCTGTTTCCAGCTCACCAATAGTATTTGGTGACTCACTGACCACATTTTCAGTGAAATAGTAGTAAGCTTTTACACTTTTAGGAAGATTATCCTCAAGCCAAAATTGCAAAAGTTACATTTGATACACCTAATACAGTATGACATAACACTCCTTCCTGTTGAATGGCCATATTCCCACCTGATTAATATATGGAGATCTATATTGAAGTATCCCTGCAGCTAAATAACATGACTTTGAGATATACTTTTTTTTTTTTTTTCCCAGAATGTAAAGCTTGAATTACTGCAGGGAAAAGATGGTTCATGACTAAGAACAGTAATGAGGGCATTCCTTAGTACTTTACACTGAATATCGATATACGTGTCTTTCACTGAGTAGACCATTGCAGTATTTTCTGGCTTGTTGTCTGCTGTCGTGGTTTCAGCCAAATGCACCAAAAACAGATTGACAGATGGCCCTTTCTCCCCCGCAAAAAGAAAGGAGAGGAAGAGGTAAGGAGATTGACGAGTTTAGAATTAACTCAACTACTTTAATGAAGTATTAATACTAAAATTAAAGGAAGAAGAAAATAATGAAATAGATATGGTATATACAAAACCATATAAAACTCTCAGGATGATGATCACGTCACCAGCAGATATTGGGAAAAGTCCCAGACTGGATTCAGTGATCGACAGAACCTGGATTCCAGCTCTGAAGTCAGGAACACTTGGATCAGGGTCAAAGGCAGGCGAACAGGCAGGGTCCTCCTTGGACGTTGGCCATTGAAGAAAAAGAGCTGACCCTTTGATCCCTCAGCTTTTATACTGAGCATGATGCGGATGGGATGGAATACCCCAGTTGGTCAGTTTTGGGTCCCCTGTCCTGTCTGCTCCTCCCTACAGGTGTGACCCCTCTGTGCTCTTCCACTTCCGGCCCTCCAACGGTGCAAATAATGAAATTCCCTGACCTTGGTTGTTCTAGCAATAAGGATAAGCAAGGGCCTCTCTGCACCATTCCTTGGTGTAATCAGGTCTTATCACTGTGAGGGTGAACAGTTTTCTGAACAATGTGCTGTTAATTTCAGAGTTTAGTTAGTTAGAAGAGGAACAGCTAAAAAGTAAAATTGTAAAACAGAAAATTGCTTTGTTTTACCTCAAACCAGGACATCTGGATACATCAGGAGGTCCATGAGCTACCTGAAGAGAATCCACAAAAGTAACTAAGAAATACAAGGATTCTGAATGCTGCAAGAGAAATGCAAAAAGCTATTTTTTTCCCCCAGAATTCTTTGGTGATCTCAGATACATGTGGCCTTCAAAGATCTGCGAGAACAGCTGCCAACATTGTGGGCTGCAGCACAGGGAAGCAGCAGCTTCCTGAGGATATGGCAAACTTTGGTCCAGGCGGTGATGCTGCTGGGATGCCTCTGCAGCTATTGACTGAGATCCAGTTCTTAGGAGCCCCATCTTGAGCATTGCCTCCCCTGAATAGGAGACTAATTTGCTAGCAGTTTGGCTCTTATGTGTTCTTTTTTGTCTAGCTCAGGTTACATGGCTGTAATTCATAGCTTCAGTACTTTAAAGATATCATTGCCTCTCTTTACTCCTGCAGCACTCTGCAGGTGTTCTGTGAACTTGGCCTCTTTGTTTGGAGGAAGTCAGTGGGGATCAGCATCAGCAAAGAGGACTTTGCCACTGTTGCATCCAGCCACTCTTCCTGCACAGTGGCAGCAGAGGGGGAAGAAGATAACTGCTTGAATTAGACGCAGCTAAATCCTTGTGCAAACCTGAATCAAAGTCCTAATGCTGTGTCTTAGTGCAGTAAATTGTTTCCCAGCCCACCCCGTATGCACCTCTCACATGCACATGCAGGTAATTGCTGGATTGGAGTCTCTTAACAACTTTGCCCTTTACCTGAACCTCACACATTGATGTTTCCCCTCCTTCCTTAGGAGTGAGAAAAGACTTAAACGGAGAGGAACAGTGACAACAGCAGTTTCCTCTTATACTCTTCTGCCAGTATCCTTTGAGTTGCCCAGGAGAAGGCTACTGGGACTCTTAAAATACTTCCACTCCATTTGCCAAGGCAAGAGCTTAAAGCAGTCTTCATCTGCACTTTTCTTGTACATATGGGTGTTCATGGCAATAACTTAAGTTAGGGGTGTATGTATGACACTCAAAACCCTCTTTAGAAAGGATGCTGACGACAAATCAACTTGCTACCAGAACAACTAGGAAACTTCATTCCTCGTTTCTGCTCTCTTCAGATTCAGGTAGGTCAGTTATCCTGTGATCACTTCTTCTGGCTTTCTGCTCAACTGTAAGCTCTAGAAAGAAATTAAAGGAAAGGTAGAATACAGACAAGGTCACACCACCGCAAGCAATTTTATTCTAGCTGAGAGCTGCTCAAACAGTGAACGGTAGTTAGGACCTCAGGAACATTGAGCATGGAGAAGAAAAGTGAAAGGAGAAGCATGCCACCTTTCAGGAGCTTGCCAAATAGTCCCCTGGTTCAACCTGAAAGGTTTGCTGTGTAGGAGCTGGACAGAGAAAGCACTGCACGTGTGTGTGCACAGCACAGGTGGGAGGATGACATTCAGAAACCTTCCTCTGCACTTGAAACAGCAGAGCTGCCTCTGCCCCAACCCCATCCTACCCATTCCTACTCACTCGGAAACCACTCTACTAGAAAGTTACTTCTTCCTAGCCGAGATCCTCATACGATAATGTCCATCTAAATGTTGTTGCTTGTGGTATAGGTCAGTAGCAATGATTCATGCCAGCCCTTCACTTTTCATTCCTCTTGTTAGCTAGATACAAAATCCAGCCCACAAACAAATTAATCTGTCCCATGCAGCAATAAAGATGATTCCCTGTTAATTAACAAATCACACACAAAAGTCCATTTCTTCTATTAAAAGACTCTTGAATGGCTGTGAAATCAAGCACTTAAAAGTTCAGAAATTCTTAATTCTCTGGATGTAGGGTTTGGGGGGTTTGTTTGGGCTTTTTTGATAGATATAAGTATGCATAATAGTGTAGTTTTAATGAGATAAACGTAATAATTTTTCATCAGCTTAGTTTTTGCAGAGGAGGACAAACAAAGCTGAAAAGCGCCTTCC
The DNA here is from genome assembly GCA_013400375.1 of Thinocorus orbignyianus. Classification (NCBI taxonomy): domain Eukaryota; kingdom Metazoa; phylum Chordata; class Aves; order Ciconiiformes; family Thinocoridae; genus Thinocorus; species Thinocorus orbignyianus. The sequence goes on along the minus strand of VXBW01002689.1, from coordinate 491,089 downwards.
TCCAGGTTCAGTGTCTTTGCACGGGAGGTGTCCCTGAGGTGGAGATCTTCACATTTCCATCTCTAATAACATAGTGCCCTCTGTTGGGAAGCTGTTCCTGGCGCCTCCAGGTGAGAGAACATTAACACAAATGCCATACTGTCATACATGCTCATGTGAAACCTCTAGAGTGTTGTGCCGGCAGGTTTAAAAATCAGTCCTGCCTCGGATATTTTCCATTAGGTTCAGGCAAGCAATTGCACTGAATTACTATTAAGGCTTTCTGTGAGAGTGTTCAAGAAAGAGCGATCGTTTTATTATAGTTCCAGCTTTTTAAAAATAAAATGTTTGTGATTTGAGCCACAGAAGGAAACCTCCTTCACCTCAAGGCACACGAGACAAGCTGGCTCATGTCGGCAGGGAGGTGTCTGGGGCTGCAGACTGGCTGCTTACTCTGGGTCTGTGGATGGTGGAGATCAGCTTTAAGTCCAAAGAAACAGTTCCTGGTCTTTGCTGACAAAAAGAGGGGTTGTTGGGTACAGGAAGCAATTCCTACTGCCCGGGATACCTTCTTCTGTAGCTCAAAGGTTATTTATCCTGACAGCAACAGGAGAAACTCCCTCTCCTCTGGGCTCTGCCTGATCTTTCTTCCTGCTACTCAGCAGAAGCAGGGCCAGGGTTGGCCCGTTATCTCCCACCCTGTCTTACCATTCTCAACATCTAATCCTAACCATGTATCACTGAACCCTCAGCTGACTGCAAAAATTGCAATGTGATTAACACTGGTTCTCCAAAATACCTGCACTGTGTTGGCCCAGTACCTTGGCAGGGTCTACCAGGAAAGCACAGCCACAGCCCCAGGCATCTTCTGTGGGACCCAATCCTTACTCTAACCCAACTGTCACCTAGTTTCTGATCCTTAGTGACCTTCTAACCCAACTGTTGCCTTGTTTCTGATCCTTAGCGTCAGTGACCTTGTTAGGCCTTGAAAATGGATGTTCTCTTCTGGCCTGAGGTAGCACAAGACCAAAATCCAGCTAGGCCATGCATGGCCCACACACCTGTGAGGAACAGCTCTTCAGAGACCAGTTCAGGCTATACATCATCTCCTGCAGGATCAGCCCCTAAACCAGTCCACAGATCTCATCCAACTCAACTCCTAATGCAATCAGTCCCTTAAAAGGAGTAAGATGTTCTACTTCACAGTATTACCAGTCCTAAAACTCCCAGGACTGGTGTTTTGACACTTAGTCATGAGGGCACCAGGAGGAAAGATGCTTTCCTGCTAAAAAAAGTCCTGCTAAAGCCCTGATAATCAAATACATTTTTCTGGGCCACCATAGATCCATGATTAAAGGCAATGCTGAGACCCCTTGCTAGATATTGTCAACCACCTCCTTTATATTCATCCTTCTAACCCTGTTTCTAGCCCAGCATTTTATACAAGGAGAGAATTCCCCGTGGCACTCACCAGCACACCTCAGTCATGGAAAATTAAACCTTTTCTATAGGATGGGTTGTAAATACTAATATTTGTTGAATGGCTAAAGCAGAGCTCTTGGATGTGAGCTTACAGATAGATATGACCATCTACACAGTGGTGGGGAAGTATTGTTTATCTGGAGCTATAATGCTATTGTTAGAAAGGCACACTGAAGCAGGATTGTTTCATATGAGCACAGGCACAGTTTTCATGAAGTAAGCTTTTGTCCTTAGCTCACAAAAAGGGCCTTTTTTTGTGATTCACACTGTGTGACATTTTTAGTTTTCTTTGCATTTAATTAAGAATGGGACAAGCATAAGATCACGAGTAAAACATAAAAGCAGAATGACCCTATAAAATTGGTTTTTCTATGTTAGAAAAAAACTGTGGTACATTATATTGGAGGCTTAGATTGTAAACTGGCTAAGGTAGGGACCCCATCCATGTCCTGTGCTTGCAGTGCATTTGTCACAGTGAGTCTCCTCTGTCTCTTCTGAAATTATTACATCCCCAGGGACAGGTGAGTTCCAGTCCCCAAAGCATCTGAGAGAATTAAGAAACAAAGACCAAAAAGGTGTTTAAAGGTTGGCTTGTCACAACTGTAAGTCAGTGGATATAGGATCTAGATATTTGACTTCTGTGAAGGGACAGAAGGTGAGGGAAACAAAACCTGTGAAGTCTTGCGTAGTCTAGGATCTAAAAGTACTTACAGGGTAGAGCTAACAATGACTAATACAGTGTAAATAATGATTCATAATAAAGTCTAGAATATACCGTACTATGCTTTCTCCAAACAGAAAAATAATAGTTACCTTTCTGTTTTGGGCAAGTGCCCCAGACGCCCAAGTTAACTACCAATCCAGCACCTAGGTAGCTCTCTTAACACCCCAAAGATCCCATTTGCGTCCTTCTGACTCCACTCACTCTGCTCCTTTGTTTACCTCTTCTCTTTCTCTCTCAGTGCTTCAATGTTCTCTCTTCCCCGGACCTCCTCCCCACTCATCTCAGAAAAACAACATGACGTCTCAAGACCCATCATCATAGTTGAGTACTCACATCCAACCACTGTTACCCCACCACAGTGGAGCAGTATGAGATTGTTCTCTGTAGTGTTTGCTGTTGTGCCTTGTATTCATAGAATCATAGAATACTTCGGGTTGGAAGGGACCTCAAAGATCATCTAGTTCCAAACTCCTTGCCTAATGGACAAGGACGCCTCCCACTAGACCAGGTTGCTCAAAGCCCCATCCAGCTTGGCCTTGAACACTTTTGTGGATGGGGCAACCACAGTTTCTCTGGGCAACTTGTTCCAGTCTTTCAACCACCTTCATTGTAAAAAAGTTCTTCCTTATGTCTAGTTTAAATGTACCCTCTTTTAGTTTAAAACTATTACCTCTTGTCTATTGCCACAGGCCCTACTAAAAACTCTGTCCCTATCTTTCTTATAAGTCACCTTTAAGTACTGGCAGACTATAATAAGGTCTCTCCAGAGCCTTCTCCAGGCTGAACAATCTCAGCTCTCTCAGCCTGGAGACAGGACAGGTGCTCCAGCCCTCAGGTCATTTTAGGGACCCTCCTTTGGACTCGCTCCAACACATCTGTGTCCTTCTTATGTTGGGGGCACCAGAGCTCGACACAATACTCCAGGTAGAGTCTCACAAGAGCTGATCATCTCCCTCAACCTGATGCCCATGTTGTTTTTTTTTTAGGCAGCCCAGGATATGGTCGGCTTTCTAGGCTGCAAGCCCACGTTGCTGGGTCATGTTGAGCTTCTCATCAACCAACACCTCCAAGTCCCTCTCCTCAGGGCTTCTCTCCATCCATTCTCCACACAGCCTATATTTGTGCTTGGAATTGCCCCAACTAAGGTGCAGGACTTTGCATCTGGCCTTGTTGAACTTCATGAGGTTTGCATGGGCCCATCTCTCAACACTGTCCAGGACACTCTGGATTCCCCCCAGTGTATCAACCACACCACACAGTTTGGTGTTATTGGGACACTTGCTGAGGGTGCACTCAGTCCCAATGTCCATGTCACCAACAAAGATGTTAAACAGCACCAGTCCCAATATTGACCTCTGAGGAACTCCACTTGTCACTTATCTCCATTTGGACATCAAGCCATTGACCACAACTCTTTGAGTGCAACCATCTAGCCAGTTCCTTATCCACCCAGTAGTCCATCTGTCAAATCCATGTCTTTCCAATTTAGAGACAAGGATGTCATGCAGGACTTCCCAGCAAGGCTCCCAACATCAGCTTGTATTTCTTTGCCTTTATTCCATCCCATGAGCCGATTCTTCAGGTTAAGGGTTCTCGGGTCAAGAGCTTGTAGTCTGGAATTCAAGGGTTCTCATCTTCTATCTTATTGCCTTCATCTCTGTTTTATATAGTGCCTCTTACCACCAGATGCTTGCCATTGTTATACACAGAGTGAAAACTGAGATGAGGAAGATGGTGGCGGGTGAAGATACTTGCACGAAGCAGCCCATCAGGCAGAAGCAGAGATGAGAACTGGACACATACTTCCAGAGTCCTTGAGCGGAGTGCTTGCCTCTTTCTAGGCTGGTACGTTAATCGTAAAACAATGATAAATCTTACTCCCCAGTCTATTTTGCAAAGGTGTTATGTCTTTAGTAGATAGTATCTGTATGTGACTTTGAACACTCAAAGTTCTCTTTCAGTGCTAATGGAATGAGCTACCTCAAATGCCTCTAGGCAGTTTATCCAGTCTATGGATGTGGATATGCTATCCTTAAAGTTCAGAGGTACCAGAGTTGGTTCTGAGAAGGCCCATATTGTCCTGATAGGAATTCTGAGTAGGAATATGTCTAGACTCTTTCAGAGTCAGCTTGGGTCTGGAAGCGCATGGTGGAGAGCCCGAGTTCATGTGCCCTGATGGCACCAGAAGTCTGGGGGAGTGACTGCAGAGGCACCTGAATGGCTCCCCACAGAGTCAGGGGAGACCCAGCAAGGCTTATATGTTGTGGTTCAGCATCTTCACTACTGTCCCTATGCTGGTCCTGGGGGTGGAGCCTTGCCGTGGAACCTGCACCACACTCCCCAGATTTCCCATGTCCCAGAGGACCTTTTGTCTTGTACCAAGAGGATATCTTGTGTATCCAACAGATGTGGGCTACCTATGTTTTCACGTAGCACTGTGACTGAGCTCACAAGCTATGTGAATATCAGAGACACTTGTCTCACCAATTCACCCAGATCACTATGAGCCAGAGCCAGTAAGCTCTACCAAGCCTGTTTAGTCATTCCAGTGTCACTGCAGCACATTTCCCAGCAGAAGAAATGGTTTGGCAGTGTCAGGGTAGTTTACATTTCTCTGAATGGGATGCACTGGGAAATAACCTCCTAGTATTGTCCAGGGACTGTCAGCAAGGTGCCCAGTCAGCACATAGCCCTAACCAGCTATGCCATTAGCATTAGCTGGTTGGCTGGCCAAGCTCGTTGGTGTTATTCATAGTGGAACCATTTGATGGTGAAAGGACAGTCTGAACTCAGCATCTGATTAGATTATTAACATTAGGCATCCATGCAGTATCCCAAGAAAACCTCATTATGTCTGTTAGGTAATGGAGTTAAGATGTCCCAATAGACTTAATATTCCCTGATGGTCTGGGAAGGTCTGCATACCTCAGTACACTTTATATGTTGGGAATGTTCTGCTGTATGGCGAGTCCTGAAAGAACCATACAATCTGCTTTTTTCCCAGTGTCTGAGGTATCCTGTGGCCTCATAACCTCAGATGGTGGAGAGGTGACACTATAATCTTGCCGTGAGATTGGCCCAACCTGCAAGTGTTTCAACAGGAATAAAAGTGCCCCAAAGAACACAGAAGTGGCCAGTGCTTCTCTGCAGGACACAGCCCTGCAGGTCGCTAAGTGGGAGCAGGAGATAGCTGTAGAGAAAGGCTGGTAGCAGTAACAAGGTGTGACAGAGTAACGTGTATAAAAGAAATAGTGCTAAAAGATTTTGCCAGCATTTTCTAGCCCAAGAACTGCAAGGAAATTTCTTTGAAAGATCAAAGATTGCTACCCATTTTTGTTCTTAACAATATGTTGAATTTAAATGCTTGTATTTGTAGTAGTAAAATTAAGATTTGTAAAACTATAGTAGTTTTTTTACCTAAATGCTAAATGTGTTAATTTGTTGCCCATACATTTAACAACCCATGTGATGTGTATGTTTTGTATTTTTTTTAATTTCATTTTTGGAAAGGTTAGATGGACCTTTACTTTCCACAGGTTGCGAAATAGCATGGCAGTTTCATCCTCTAATGAGAGAGCACGCTGCCGTTTGCGTAACGTCTTAGAGCTTCCGGTGAAGTGGGTTTCACAACCTCCCTAGGTGATCTGTTCCAGCACTTTACTCAGAGAAAGTTTTTGCACCATCTAGCCTTTTTCTTTTTTTCTTTCTTCTTTCTTCTTTCCTGAAAATTAAGCTGATTAGATCGTATCTCTGTCCTTCCAGCCATATAACCACCGCCTTTCTTAATAACAGCACTGCACGCTCTACAACCCTGTTATCATGTCCTGCCCTACTCCCAGCCTTCTCCCCTAGACTCAACAAACCCGGTCTCCCCCTGCTCTTCTCCATGGAGATGACTGTTTTCCAAATCTCTTACCGCTGCAGATGTGCTCCCGACCCTGTGCTCTCTGCCCGGGCCAGCAGGGCTGCTTACTGTCCCCCTGTGGTGGGTTCTCCCTTCTCCCCAGCCATGTGCTACCACCCCACAGCCCCTGGCCCCATCACTCCCTTCCCCAGCCCTGGGGACTCTCTAGTGGTGAGGGTTCACTGAGACGCTTGCCAGGGCCAAGTGAGGGTGCTGCGTGGGCGCGGGGGCTCTGTCGGGCCAGGTGCTGGGAGCATGGGTGCCAGGCCCCCAGGCTCTGCTGAGCACAGGAACCGGCATGTGCTGTTCACTCCTCTTACCTCCCAGCCCAGCCAGGAAACCAGCGTCCTTGCTTTCTGGGGTTTGTCCTGAATTCCCAGGTTCAGGAAAGTCACCAGCTCTCTCCTCAGGTGCTCTCAGGTCATAGAACCACAGAATGGTCAGAGTTAGAAGGGACCTTAAAGATCATCTAGTTCCAAACCCCCTGCCATGGGCAGGGACATCTACCATTAGACCAGCTTGCTCAAAGCCCCATCCAGCCTCGTCTTGAACACTCTCTATGATGAGATACCCACAACTTCTCTGGGCAACCTGTCTCAGTACCACACTACCCTGACCGTAAAAAATTTCTTCTTTAATGTCCAGTATAAATCTACCCTCTTTCCATTTAAAAACGTCCTTTGTCCTGTCACTACAGACTTTGGTAAAAGGGATCTCTCCATCTTTCTTAGAAGCCCTCCTCTACATACTGAAAGACCACAATAAGGTCTTCTTGGAGCCTTCTCTTCTCCAGGCTGAACAAGACCAAGTCTTTCAGCCTTTCTTCATAGGATAAATTAGTTAATTTCTGGAAATCTGCTTTGGAAATTCTCTTAGGAGGCAGAGGTCCCTATGTTCTATGGATTGTGACCATTTCAGGGACTCCTAGAGAGGAAGCACTACCAAAAAATGCATTCAAGTCCTCTTCATCATTTTAGGAGCACCAGCCTTCAGGCTTAGTTAGAATTATCTAGCCCCACATCTGGCTCTTGACAGTCCTTGTATCAGCTACTTCAGTAGCCAGCGGTGGAAATCCTAGTGATGTGTAGTGTTACAGAACCAAATCCTTATAGTCTAAAGACCCCAAACAGAATGCAGTTAGTTCAATATTACCAATATTCCCATTAATACTTTATTATGAAAGTGTCACGTTCGGCTGTTGGTTATTTCAGCCTGTAGAACAGAAGCTTACTAGTGCCCCCTCTTCCCAGCAGTCTTTTCCTCCTAAATCATCCTTACATCCCTGCCACGTTCCTAACAGATTCAGTGTCCTTAAACCAACTGTTTTGACCTGCTGACTGGACAAGATATTACATAAACTGCCAAACAACATGGATAAGGGCCAGTCTCTTTCTGCTGATCCTCCCATGGGTGTGCCAGCCAGAGCTCCCTGCTGTACTCAGCCGCTGATCTCTGCTGATCTCTGGCTATAGGAGCAGGCTTATCTTTGATTCTTCTACCTACATGTTAAATTTGATTGAAATGAGCCAGTTCATTCATAAATGACTAATGGGGGATTGACAGTGCAATAAAAAAGCCTTAATTTCTCAAGAAACTACAGAAGAAAACCTCCATGAGCCTGTCAAAAGTATACCATTGCATTGATCCCCAAATCTGAAAATACATATTTTAACATAGATCAAGCAGAGCTTTTGAAATGTCTTTTGATTTTGAACCTTCTGTCTCATTCTGAATATATCTACGTGGAAAGAAAATTTAGGATGAGCAGACTGACCCTGTGTTCACAGGGAAGAGAGGGTAGCAAATCACTTTTTGATTCCCACTTCATCCAAAACCTGTCGATTCTTAAGGGAAGGGGTGGGACAGAAGAGCTCTGCCCACTTGCTGCAGGGGCTCTCACTGAGCTCTTTTCTTGAGAAAGCTGGAAAAGGGCAGGGGAGCAACCAAAGGCAGCAGGCAGAGCTTTTTGCTCCCCTCCCATCAAGGGCCTCCTTCTGTGGGGTCATTCCTGCAAAAATGGGGGTGCATTTGAGACAGACAGTCTGGGAGAAAGCTGGGGATGGTGTTTGCCTGCATATCAATAGCTGTGTTATGGGTGTTTCTGTCTGAGTTATGGTCCGGGCCCACTTCGTAGTCACTGGAGAAAAATGGACACTGTTAGGCAGTGATTTATCTCACCGATTTTAGATGTCTACTCTGGGAGTAGGTGAATCATGCCCTAGAAATGCTGCTTGAATATTTGAATAAGGGGCTTTTCTTGTTTTGTTTGATGCCTTATTCTCAGTTTGTTACATGCGAGATTTCTTGCTTTTAAGAATTATTTGTTAAGTCTTTTAATTTTTAATATGGAGTTAATCTTTGCTCAAGATGAGGACATGCTGATAAGACATCTTTCTCTGAGAGCTGGGGTTCAAAAAATCAGCAGTTTCACTCCTGTGATTTTTGTAGTTGGTATTCTGGAAGGTATGTGTGGAATAAAAATGATAAAGTATTAAGACCAAAGAAGACAGAAGCCCAGAGGGGAAAAAGATGAGCAAGTCAGAATCTGAAACAACATAGTCAGGAAACACAGATGATGTGGTTTCTGTAAAAAGCTTGTTTGTTCAGTTAGAGGGGAAGGGAATTTGTATATGCATAGCTGCAGCTTAATTAACTGTAGGAATCACTGTGTATATACAAAAACACAGATTAGTTTATTGGATATTATATATTATATTATTATATTGGATACTACATGATATAGGGATATACTGTTACATATACTATACATGTGTGTGTACATGCTCGCATGTATGTACTGTTGTAGACCCCAAATCTTTGTGCAGAGCGGCAGAGGATAGAGAAGGATCTGTGTATGGAAAGTGGAAAGTGATGGAATAAATATTTTTTTTACTACATCAAATGATTCAGCTAGGTCTGCAGTTTTTCAAATTGCATTTGTAACCCTTCAGTATAGGTAAAGAAACACTTGAAGATGGGACCTAGCTTCAGAAATGGTCCCGTAATGTAAATATAACTGTCTGTAAAAGTTAAGGATGATTTTTTTCAGTTGTCTAAATTTTCATANNNTCTATTTGTGCCTGGGATTGCCACATCGCAGGTGCAGGACCTTGCATTTGGCTTGGTTGAACTTCATGTGATTTGCACTAGCCCACCTCTCAAGCCTGTCCAGGTCCCTCTGGATGGCATCCCTTCTCTCCAGACCCTTTCTGCACCAGGGCAGCACCTGCAACTGTAGCTCAGCAGCTGCTATATTTTGAAGTAAGTATGTGTGGATGCTGTGCTATTGCTCTTCCACCAAAGGTGTTGGGAATTTGGTGGTGTTTTCTCTGTCTTCTTGCTTTTTCTTGCTTCTTGCTTGTTCAGTCACCAGAGGATCATGCAAGCAGCAATGTGGGAAGTGGTTTAACTTGGTGGGACATCGACCTGATCCCTAACTCATGTTTCTGTGTAAAGATGGTTGTCTCCCAGCCATAAGCTGTGTTTAGAGGTTCTTGATCACAGACATTTTTTCTCTCTACTGTATTTGGTTTCCCTCTCATTAAGCCCTTGTCAAGATCTACTGATGAGCTGCATTATTGCTCTTTTTTATATGTTTGCACAGTATAAGTCATATAAACTGTGGCTGTATAAAATGTGTTTATAAACTTTACTTATGTAAAGAGTTCTAGACTGAGATATAAAAGATACTTCATTGGGCAGAAGACAGAATTTCATTTACAATGGATAAATGCATTGTTGTTACTCAAACTAAGCAGCACGCAAGCTATTCCTGGAATGGCATTCATCTTTAATAAATATTTTACATAATACATACAAGTTATTCATGGAATGGCATTCATTTTTAATACATGTTTTATGTAATGCTGACCACTCGGGGCTCCCAGGAATTAAAGATTTGGTATCAGCATGGTCTCTCACCTTCTTTTCCTCATTTTTGATCTCAGTGATGTAAAAGTGGTTGTAAGGTTTTTATCCAGTTCCAGCCACCCTGAACCAGTGTATTGGTAGTCTGCTGTATAGTACATGCAAGATGATTAATAGATCTTTGCTTTTCTTTTTGACCTTTCATAGATTCCTCAGTGCTAGTTTTCACCACCTCACTGGAAAAAAAAAGAAAAAAAAAGGTCAAAGGCTTGTAAATCGAAAATTCACTGTAGATTTGTGATGACTTCTATTTCAGGGGGTATGGGGTGCTATTTTCAAACATAATATAATTGAGGGTGCTCTCCTTGTTGCAAAATCATCTTGGCAGATCATCCTGGTCTCTTCACTAGTTCAAACATTAATCTTTGGGAAAGGTGAGTGTCAGAAGCCTGGTCCTGAAGCCGTGGAGCCATTTATCAGCTGCACTGACACTTAGTCTTTGCTGGAGGTAGGTGTGGGGCATAGCAAGTTTTGGCCAGGAGGAGCAGAAGATGTTTTTCATACTGAGTCATGGTATTAAATGTGCTTTTTACAATTATTTACAGTGAAATTCATTGTAAGAATGAATCAGGTCATCGGTATTTAATCTGAACTAAAGTTGTGAAACTTGGAATGACTAGGCAGGAGATAGGTTGCTGTGGTGACGTGTATCACCCAGGGAGGGCTGTGTAGCTCTTCTAGGCAAAACACGTCCTTGTGGTTATGCCTATTGACTTGTATTTCTTCTTGCTTAGGTAGAAAACTTGTATGTGTAACAATTTGAAAAATTTAAAGGCTTTTAAAATTTCTTTGACCTCTAGGTTTGATAAAAATCTTTTTAGATCAGGTGTTACCGACAACGCCAATAATAGGTAACATACAAAGGTGAGCTTTAACTCCTTTACTATCAACTTTATATTTACAATGTTTTAAAAACTCTTAAGAGTTTCTTGCTTTTAGAAAAAGTTGACATGCTGTTTGTTTGCAAAGGAAAATGTCTGATTTACTGCTAAAACAGACATTTATGTGAAAGGGCATTTTTCCCCTGTTCTTTTATTATTTGGTTTAGGTAGCATTGTTTTTTGTATATAATTTCTTAGGGTATGCTATCTACGCAATAATCCTAATAGAGTATTGGCAGTGGAATTTAGACTCAGTTCTTGAGCTCAGAATATAGTTTTATAAAGAGTTCCCTTATGGGCCCTTTTAAATTGAATTACATATCCTATAGAGCCAGTTTTCTTCCCTTTCTACTTAATTTTTGGGGGTTGTTTTGTTTGGTTATTTTTTTTAACCCCTTACTGTTTGTCAACCCTAGATGCAATTCTGAAATAAAATAAAAAAAGAAAAAGAAAAAAGCGGTATTTGTACAGCTTTTTGATTTCTTGGGGCAAACTCTAAATACGTAAGTGGTAGCTTTGTCCACAGTTTCAGAGAATGGGTTTTGCTGCTGCAGTCATGATAATAAAGCAAGGAAAAGAGATCCAAATGCAATGATTTACAGTTGGACTTGATGATCTTAAAGGACTTTTCCAACCTAAATGATTTATGTTTCTGTGACTGGTTGGGTTTTTTGGAGGAGGGGGGTTGGGGTTGTTTTTTTCCCCTTTGTTTTAAAATATCAAATGCTCCCCACTCCAGTTCTGCTTTTTCCATTACCTGTTGAAACTGAAGTGGTAATCTAAACCTGGCAGAATGTTAAATCTCCCCTGCCAGGTGCCAGATGATGCTCCAGCTTTTGACCTGGGCAATACTGGAAAAGGCCACAGGAGGGATGATCTTAAAGGACCATTGAGATGCTTCATCAAAAAGCTGTGTGGTACTGGTGGCTGACACTGGGTCTGAAAGAGTCTGGGCAAAAGTCATAGAATCATAGAATCATCCAGGCCGGAAGGGACCTCCAAAGGTCATTTAGTCCAACCTCCCAGCAGTTGCAGGGACACCCCCAACTAGATCAGGTTGCCCAGGGCCTCATCAAGCCTCACCTTCAATATCTCCAGGGAAGGGGCCTCAACCACTTCCCTGGGCAACCTGTTCCAGTGTTCCAGCACCCTCAGAGTAAAGAAATTTTTCCGAATATCTAATCTAAATCTGCTCTTCTCAAACTTCAATCCATATCACAGCAGGCCTTTGTGAACAGACCCTCCCCAGCCTCCCTGTAGGCCCCCTTTAGATACTGGAAGGCTGCTGTTAGGTCTCCCCGGAGCCTCCTCTTCTCCAGGCTGAACAAGCCCAGTTCCCTCAGCCTATCCTTGTAGCAGAGGTGCTCCAGCCCCCTGATCATTTTCGTGGCCCTCCTCTGGACCCGCTCCAACAGGTCCACATCCTTCCCATATTGAGGGATCCAGACCTGCACACAGTCCTTATGAACTCAAGGGAACACATTAGACTGTAATTTTGTTATATAAGGGTTTAATTTGGTTCCCTGTAATACTTCCAGCACACGGCTAAAGGCTAAAGAATAACGCCACAGAGTCATTAGAAGCCACAAAATACCTGGGTGAGTCAAAAAACCCTACACAAGGAGGGGAAAACTTTTCATCTACGAGTAATTTCTACACAACTTTGCATGAATGTGTGAAATCACTCATTTGGCCTTGGTGATCTCTGAGAAAAGTCACGGCTCTCTGCCATTTCTCTTAGACTAAGAAAATAGGTGCTGTAGCTGGAGGGAGAGTCTCTGCTAGAAGATGACAGGCTGATGGAAAAGGAGGTGAGCAGAACACTGCACACACCGGCATAGCAAGGAATAAGGCTACCTGCCATGTATTTCTGGCACCAGCCAATTATTTACTTTTTTTTTTTTTGTTGGAAGAACAGTCACAGCCTCAGGCTATTAAGGTATGTTTCAGGTGTGACTCCTAATCATGACTCTGTTTAAATCAACTTTATTTTAAATGTTTTCAAGTTTAAAAATTTTATTTTGAATTGATAGGCTAAATCAAGAGTTAAAAGAAAATGGGATTTTATTAGACTCAGTCCATTGCCTGGGAAAACATGCAGGATTCAGTGAGCCTGCTTTCTCCTGCAGGTAAACTTGAACCGATGGATCCCCCTCTGTGGTTTTAACAGCACCTGAATAATTCTGGCCCTCCATGGAGGTGAATGAAGACACTCAATTTCTTTCTGCTGGCCAGAAAGTAATTCTGCTCTTTGTCAGTTCATCCACCTGATTTCTTGGGGACCACTTTTTCCCCTTTCCTTTTAGTGAGTATGACAGGGGCCATGGTTCCATGTTACAAATTCTTCTGAGGTTTAAGAGGCTCCTTTTTCCAGTTTCATCCCTTTCCTCACATCCCTCCACCACACCTGAATGTCCTCTTCTTCTTTAAATGTAACCCAGCTGAATGCCCTCTTCATTACAGGCACTCAGTGGCTGGTGTAACTGCCCTGTTGTAAATAGTTCCCTGTTGAACAAAGTGGGGGAATGAATGGATGCTAATGTGTTGTTCCTTGCAGGTAGGAAGGGTTGTCTGGGGTTAGGTAAGGACAGAAAGCTTGCTGCCAAAGCAATTGCACCATAGAGTTTCACCTTCAGAAAAACCAGCATATGGTGTTTGAAACAAAAAGATGCCTCATGTTTTTCCTTTTAATCCCATTTTATGCCTGCTAAATCCNCCCCAGCTCTCTCAGCCTGTCCTTACAGGAGAGGTGCTCCATCCCACTGATCATCTTCGTGGCTTTCCTCTGAACTCGCAACAGCTGATCACCTTGGATGCTTTTTGCATTGATGCCTGCAATCAATCCAGCCCCCAAACAATTGCCATGCCAGTTTTACGCTTTGCCTTTGGTCTGATCTCCCCCATCGATTTGTAACCAGTCTTTTCAGCATGACATTTCCCTCCTAGTTCTGCCCAACCAAGCCTCGCAGCAGCCAGTCCCCAGGCAAACAGCATTCCTCCACTCTCAGCTACTCCTGTGCTGCTCTCCCAAGAGACAGGCTGCATTTCTTAAGATATAACATGCCTCATAATTTTCTCATTATCTTCCTGAGAAACTTTTTTCTTGACAGCAGATGAAATCATGTATTTTTCCATATCCATTTTTCTTCAGTCTTAAAGTAAATGCTGTATGAGGTCAGGTGTTTTGCTGAATGATTATTGCTGTGCCATTTCTTTGGCCAACAACTCTACATATTTTTTTGAGTGAAATCTAGGCAGAAGTCATTACTGTTAACGTGAAATGGTAGAGAAGCAGGTTGCTCAGAGAGGTGGTAGATCTCCCATGCCTGGAAACATTCAAGGTCAGGTTGAAGGAGGATCTGAGCAAGCCGATCTAGTTGAAAATGTTCCTGCTTATTGAAAGAGAGTTGATTAGATGATCTCTGAAGGTCCCTTCCAACCCAAACCAGCCTATGATTCTATAAATCCTTTCCGTACTTTGGGTGGAGCAAAGTCTTCATCTAACAATATCCTCATCATTCCTTGTTCACAGCAGCAATTGCTCAGGCTCCTATAGGAAGAGTATGTCATATATCCCAGTAAGTGATTTCAGTTGACTAAGCAGATTTTTTGTTTCTGAATAAGTCTCTGGATTGTTAATTACACTTTCCATCTTTAAATTGTGCTTCAGAATTACTGTGCTTTGGTAGTGGTCAGTATTTAGCAGGTATCTTAGGCACATTATTTAACCACTATACTATGTAAGTAGGAGCTGGCTAACTGGAATGTAAGTGTGGTTTCTTTGTGTATGTGTGGGTTTTGCTGTATTATCATTAAATCATACAGAAAGAGCATCTTCGTTCTGCTCTGAATATATGTTCACATACAGGCAGCTCTTTAATTCTTCCCTCAACATTTCGCAGTAGAACATCTTCCCTTCTTGTTTCTTTCAGTCTCTGCCTCTAAGACCACAGAGGTCTTTGTCATGGCTTTTTCTGGGAAAGCCATGAATCAAAGCCCATGGTCCCCTGCATATGCTCCATCTGACGTGTTTTCACTTGAGTCACTCCTGCATCCGAGCTGCATGAGCTACAATACTGTATTCCAAACCGAGACACACGCTTTAACCTGGTCCTCATGGAGAACTATCTCAAACAGAAGCTAACAGACATGTTTAGAAACCAGGCAAAGCATTGCTAAAGGAAGAAGGAAAATAATTTCCATTCCTGCTTTGGGCTGAGGCCTTACCTTTGTTTTGGCTTTTATTAATTTTATTTAAACTTGCAGATAGGTCAGGTTATTGAAAAAACAGTATCAAATTAACTTTCCAATATTTGCAAGAAACTTACCCTAAACAGTGGTTTTCCCTGGGAAATTACCAGAACAGCAATCCCTCCTATCACTCTCTTGCTTCATGCCCCTGGGATCTCCTGCCCTACCACAACTGCAGCTGCTCTCCCCTACTGTCTCCTTAGCCAGGCCTGTGCAAGAGGAAGGACTTGCTCCTCCTGCCAGAGGTGGTCTTCCTTGCCAGGGAGATCAGGATCCTGCCATCTGGGTCTGCTGCCTGCTCTACAGCTGGGACAGCAGGCTGCAGGTGACAGACCTTCCTTTCTCTGGTTAAGTCTCCACTTCTAAGTGCTGGAGGATATACCAGCTCTCTGGTTCTAACCTGCTACTCTGAACAGATAGAAGAAAGAAAGAGGCAACTCCCCATAAATACAGGAGGAAATCAGCCTTGATTCCCCATCCCTTCCCTTGTGCTGCCTGTCAGAGCACTGCACTGGAGAAGGTTGAATGGAAAGTGAGCACCCCAGCAGCAAAAGGCTTAGGGAAGAGGAGAAAGGAAAACACAATCTATCCATGTTACATCAAACCACTTGTGACATGAAAGCCAACTTCCATGTCAGGGCAACAGCACATGAGACAAAGCCAAGCTGCCACCGCTGGGTAAGGACTTGTCTTTGTTGATCCAATCTGCACGTGTATGCTAGATGGAGGAAGGGAGCTGGGCTTGAAGCAGTCTGGGTTACCCTGAGCCCCAGGGTACGAACATGAAAACTCTGCTGTATTGCAGAGCAGAGAAAGTGCTGCCTCTTTTTTTTGTGCTGCAATACTTATGGCGTCTCAAAGCAAGCCTCGTGTTGCTCTACAATGCCAGCTGATCATCTCTAGAGCATTTTCACACTTCTATATAACTGCTCCTTGCTGATGCCCAAACAAACTACTAAGATGGCAAAGTATGACCTCTGCAAAACTTGACATTTAAGCGCAAGGGCTGGCAAAATTACAAGCAGGTAAGAAACCCTGGCTGCTGCTGCGGCAGACTTCTTTAGGCTCCTTGCATCCAGCTTCCATCACTTCTCTGAGAATAGTGCAGCTAACCCAAGCACAATGCTGCTTTCTTTTAGTGGCACAGACTTGTGAAATTCTGTGGGCCTTGTTTCTTGCATAAGGAGTAAGACAGGTGGCTGTAGAGAAGTTTAAATAATTGCTGCTGGGCATTTAAAGCAGTCATTCATGAGCTTTTGGTACCAGTGATGAGTAAACTCGTCTGAGCCTCTCCTCCCCTTCCCTCAAACGTTTTCCCTGTCATACTGGCACAGCTGTTTGTGTGTCTGTACAGTGGGTTGGATCAGGAACTGATCCAGCTAAAAATAACTGAGGGTAGAACGGGGAACTATTACTCTTCAGCCGCTGAAACTTTCCCATCTGTATCATGATGCGGTTGCACACACAGCTGCACTGGCACAGTGAGCAGAGCATGGAAGTAAATGACCATGAGGATACACAGAAGAGGGGACAAGGGACACTCATGCTGCTTTGGAAAGAAAAGCAAGTGGAACTGAAGCTTCAGTAGGACAACTGGGGTGGTACAAACCTGGCATCTCCACTCCACAAAGGTTCTTAGCAAGAGATGAGCACCAATTCCAGCTCTGTAACGTACATTTGGAAAAGATTCATAAGAAGGTCCTCTTCTGGAAATATTCCTTGTGTGCAAAAAAGGTACATTTCTGTTTAATGCTCTTGTTTTGCTTCCTCTTAATTCGTTGCTGCTCCCCCAGGGCTGTTGTTTTGTGGACTGCACAGTGGCAATACTTGATAACTGAAGGAACCAGCCCTTTGGATGTTTGTTACCACCCACCCCAGACTGCAATTTTCCCTCACTTGTGCCAACCCTGCTGCTTGTGGAGCTGTGCTGAGCACTGGATCAGGGAAGCCATCCAAGTTAAAAATAACCCAAGGGGTGGCTGGGGATGGCAAGAGCCTCAGCCATCCCATGTAATCTGCTGCCAGAAGTCAGCGAGATCTTTTTGCAAGAGCAGGAAGTCATGAAAGCCCAGCCTTGGAGATACCTCTTTGCTACGAGAAATACGATCTTTTCAGCCAGTCAAAGGATCCTTGTGAATGAGGAGGCAGGAATCCTTCACCCATGTTCATAGGGGACAAGAGAGCAAACCTCACTGTGCACAGACACGAGTACGAAACGGCTTCACACAAGCTTTACTTTAGCAGTCCTTCACATGATGGTTTTGCAACAAAAGCTGATGGCAGCGTACGCTATTCAGCTGATGGATCCTGTAGATTAGAGAGAAAGTTACCATAATTTTTAAGTGCTGGAAGGGTACTGCAGATACGGGGGCTGCGCTAGCACCAAGCAAGAGAACAGAAGAGTCTTCTTCACAGAGGCGAATCTAATAGCTTCATAGTACAGAGAGAAGTACTAATTTGTGGATGTATTCCAGAAGAACACCTCTTCTCAACTCTAGAAGAACAATACCAATGCTGTGATGCACCAGCACTAACCAACTTGATCACAGCAGCAGTGACATGATTTTCATCTACTCATAGGCCTGGGGGGCAAGCATCTGTAATTATTCACTTTCTCTTGTATTCCAAGCCATATCTGGGTTTCTTCTGGCTTCTCTCTTCAGTTCATTGTTCATCCCCTCCTGGGATGAGTATTTTGAAATACCAGTCATTTCCTTTTCTCCCCCTCCTACTTGTGACTTGGCACCTCACCACTTCCCTCCCCAGGAATGCCCCTGCTGGGAGCTGGCTGGCTTGAGCACTGATGACAATGAAGGTGAAGCAGGAGAGCTTCAAGGCCTGAGGAATTTCAGGATTTTCTCAGGTTGCATTTCTTCAGAAAGGACTTTGTCCTTTCTTCAAGGCATTAGTAGCTCCATACACGTTCAGGTGGCAGATGCCGTTGAAAACCACGCTTATATTAGCATTAGCAGCTACATCACATATTAGCCAAATGAAAGCAAGTGCCTGAGGCTTAGGGCAGGATGTGGCTGCCCTAGGGCAAGCTCTGAATGCTTTCATACCAAGCCCGGTGCTCAGAATAGGCCTGAGACACAACATCACTGTTGATCATGTCAGGTAAGTCCTTAGATTTTAAGAGTCTGGGAGAAGTACCATCATATTTTGAAGTACCATCATATTTTGCTAACTTCTTTCACCCTTCCAAGAATGTGAAGACTTGTGTTCAGTGATTCTAATTCTTCTCTTTCTAGACACAAGGAAAAATGCTTTGTTCCGCCCTCTGCCTCCTGCATTCCCATTGCTACTTCCTTCTTGTAATAATTGCTAAAAAAGATGTATGTTTGTTTGTTTGTTTGTTTGTTTGTTTGTTTGTTTGAATAAAGCAGCTTGTGGTTCCTGTTTGACCCTAGGTACACAAAAAGGTTTGATCATACGTGCAGTGGATTGGGAAGATGTCTGCAATCTCTCTAACGCATACTATATGTAAACTCTGTTTTTCCTGTTTTGCTTGGTATTTCTGCCTGCCTGAAGGCATAGAGAGAATTCAAAGGTCAGCTGTGAAAGAAATCAGGCAAGAAAGTAAAGCAGTTGCCCAGCAGAGGCATCTTCGTAAGCAGAACAGCCAGGTGCAGAGCTGTGGGAAGCAACTTCTCAGTCCCTATCCTAGAAAAGAAAGTCTTCTCCTAAGGCAGAGAAAAGGCAGATCAAATGACATCAGTCTCTCAAAAGCTCTGCTTTCTGTAAAGCCACATGCACATTATATGTGCTTTGGCGTCACTTGGGGTAAGTAAGTGAGGAAAAAGACTGACAGAATAGGGACTGATGCAGAGGAGGCTCCTCTGTGGCTCTGTGCTTAAAGATGGGAAAGCACACCCACCTGAACCATAGCTAGGTAGAGTTCAGCAGTATTTTGGTGAAGGTCAGCTTGAGGTAGAAACGTAGCAAGCAATGGCCCAAAGCAACATATGACCACAGCAAGAGAATTGCAAGAACTCTGGAATGCAAAAAAAAAGAAGTCCAGATATGAGGAAGCAATTACTTGGGCAGTCTGGAGCGTGGTGACCCTTCTCCTGTACATTTGTCACTACCTCCACCTCACTTCCCCAGCAGTCTCAGGAAATCCTGTTCCCCAGTCTTTCCTTGTAGCTGTTGATCCCATTTCAACCTCTTCTGCTTACCCTTTCCCTGACATGGTGGGCATTCACCTTTGAGACAGCAAAATGCCTTCTTAAAAATGCCATGCTTTATCCTCCCCCATGCCCCAAGCAGGGAGACAGGCTTGTGCAGGCCAGTTGTGCTTGCACGATTTCCAGGGAAACCTTTCCAAGTAGGCTTTATCAGGGGTCAGACCAGCTGCATTTCCAAGCAGAAAAACTTCCCTTGGTCTGGCATCCCGAGGCCTCTTGTGAGTTCTGGGAGTAGCTTTGCTTTTTTAGATGAAGGTCACTTCAGTCAGTTCCTCGAGGCTGTGCAGCCAGGGTTTGCTGTGGTGTGGCAGAGTTATTTTGAACTGCCTGTCCGTATGGCTGTTCAGACAAGTCTCTTCTCTGACCATGCTGTCCCACCCGTCCCACCCATCCCTCAGGCAGAGTCAGCTATCTGCAGCTACTGATACCTCCATAGAAAGCCTCAGGAAGAAAGAGGAAAATTCTGCTTTCCCTAAACGGTCTGGCTCCTACCCGTTCTGGTTCCTAGGCTCTCGCATTTGTTCAAGTGAGTGTGTCCCAGAGAGGCCAGCCCTGTGAGAAGAAAACCAACCAGTAGTCAAAGTCCATCAAGACTGCAAAAGCCATGTTGTCAGCTGGATTTGTGCATTTTCTACTAAGAAAGCCAGGAAGACCTTGAATGAGAAAAGGGAGGGGGCAGTTGAGAAGTGGATCGGCTGATTTGGGAGATGTATCAGGTTCTGCATGGAAAGGCTGAAGGCCCTTCAGAGCTTGGGACACACGAGGACAAGCAGCAAAACAGATTACACCAGCAATGCCTCTTTCGTCCTCTGTTTGCTCCATCATCTTGAAATATCCATTCTTTTCCTTTCTTTTTTTCAGAGATGGGGGCTCCTGTTGTTGTGTCTCTGGCGATTCAGGCCAGGGTTGTTGGTTCAAAGGGGAAACAGGGCCACAAAGGACAGTCTCCTGTGCGTGCAATGGCAGTTTTGTTCATTTGATATCTTAAAAATTGCTTTAAAGATTACACATAAAACACTCTTTAAAATTTATTGAACATGCCAAACACACCTGTTATCCAAGATCAAAAGTAATCTGTTTTCCTGACCGTAAACAATGAAGCAAAGAGGAATGTAAAAGAAGTGGTATTTCAGCCACCACTATCACATACACTTTGTCAGCAGGGGACTGGAAAACTGGATCCTATACAACCCAGGTGACAGAACTGAGAAGATAATCATTTTCTCAGAGCAGCTGCTGCTCTGCCAAAAACAGGTTCGTCTACCATCAGGATGGTGTGTCAGTGCAGAAGGTGGTTCTGCCACTTTCTCTTGTAAAGGAATAGCAAGCATGGTGTGCCATCCTCTGCCTTTTCAGAAAGGTTAGATGAAAATTAAGACCACTTCTAAGCATACCCCTCACCTCTGGGTTCTTATTTGCATTGCACAGCAGCTGTGCTAACTAACAGTCATCTCTTTGTGAAGGAGGACACGTGTATTTCCAAATCTGGTCCTGCGAGAGGCCAAGAAATTGTGACACTCAGGAGGCCACTCTGGGGAGTAAGAAAGAAAAAGAGATGGGATAACAAAGAAGACCAGGGTGAAAAACTTTATTTCAGAGACATCATTCATCCATTTGTCTACCTTAGGTATTTCTAAAGTGCCATAGTATCACTGTAGTATCTAAGCACCATTAGCACAAGAGGAACTTACAGGATTCTACAGAGCTCCCTCAGCCGGCAAGGAGGATCTGGGCACCAGCTGGTGACAACGGGTCTGGGATGGAGTGTGCTGGGGATGGTCTGCTGAAATGACAGCAGCTAATTGCCTTTTGCTTTTTCCACCAGATTCTCACTATGATGCTGAGGGAGGAGACAGCTGGTAGAGAAGCCAGTGAGCTAGATGCTGTGAGAGTAAACCTCAGCCTTGATTTCTTGCCATGCCTGTGCCTCTGTCTTCTGAATTTGGCTCATGAGTTTGTGCTGCTCACAAAGCAATTAGATCCATGGAAGAAGAGGAACGTACCCTGTAACTTATGCAAGAGCAAAGGAAGGGTGGGTGCCCAGATTCTCCTCTCTAGCTAGACCACCACACAGAGCAAAGGACAGACAGGCCAGGGGAAGTGAATTATTTCAGCCAAGTGACACTGAGCAGTGAGAACTAACGGTGGCTGTGGAAAGGAACTCCAGAAATGTGCTTACACTGGTGAGCAATCCAATCCTAGCCGCTAAGACTACTGCGCTGGCAATGTGCTGCAAGCCCTAAGGCCACTGTGATTTGGCATAGTTTTAAATAAGTTCATGAAGATCTCAGAAATAAAACGCACATCAATCCTTTTAATTTACAGAGCGCAGTTAAGTACACCCAGCACTCCACGAAGCATGTAGAAAGGAGAAGAAATGCTCTGAGGACTGCTACGAAGGCATATGCAGGGGCAGCTGGCTTCTCAAACCAGGATCTCGATGTGTTTCCCTTCGAGTTGAGCTCAGGAATGCGCAGACCTGGGTTTGACTTCATTGATCTGCTACAGCGACTCAGTTCAGATTGTCAGAAGAAAAGCTGCATTCACAAGATGCCTTTCCCTGTCAAACAGAGCTTCCCAGCCAAACAGACAGCTTTAGTGCTGTAGATCTCCTTGAAGAAATTTAAACTGGCATGAGACAGACCCACACAAATGGATCAGTTCTACAGCTGCACTGCTGAATAACCTTCGAATTCAGTTAAAAATGAGCCTACCAACTGCGAGCTGTAGTATCCTTTCCAAAAGTCTCCTAGCAAATTAAAACCTTGACGCTTCTGGAACCAATTAGATGACTGTTAGTTACATTTCCAAACCACTTTCCAGAAGTGGAACAGAAACCAGGAAGTCATTGGTTTGATGCTGTTTATAAAAAAAGAAACAAAACAACAAACACAAAGGTAAAAGCAAAAATGTGCATTTGCAAACGAAGGCTTTGGTTCCTGCGTAAACAAAGCCCACCCCATTTCTGAAAGCTCCTTCTACTTCCCTGAGCAGCTGCACATAAAGGTGCCTTGTTCCTCTAGGAGCCGCAAACCATTTCATGCTCCCCCTACAGATCCTTTTTATTAAACTATATGAAAATAACATTTTATCAGCAGTTGAGTGTCAAGAAGCGACTCGGGGCTTGCAGAAGGGATCCCTGCCATCCCTCAGAGAGTAGCAAGTTCTGTAGAGCAAGCCATTCACAAGCATCCCTGGCCAGCAGCTGCTCGATTCCATGGATCTTCTTAACATCTTTATTTCCTTCACCTCTTCCCCACCACAGCTCCAGTCCTTTCACTGGCTTCAGTCCGTATTCCTCTTGCCAGAGACCTACTGGAGCCATGGAGCCAGCTACAGGATTAGTTAAGGTACACTGCAAAAGCAGAAATCTTTTCCAGGAGTGCCAGGTAAGCACACCAGTCAGTATCATCACTAAAATTATCAGCAGCAAAACAGTAAAAAATATAAACAATATAAGTGTTGCATTGCAATTCCTTGGAAGTTAAAACCATGGAGGAGGGGGAGGGGTACATCCTACAACTGCCACTGATATGTACCTGTGTAAAACGAGGGGGAGAGCACTATGCTGAGTGACATTTAGAAATCATTCCTCACAACCATAGGGGCCACTCATTTTTATATAGATATATAAATAAACTAACTCCATTCCAGATCTTGTACACACACACAAAGTAATCAGTGTAAAACAATGTCCTGATATGAAAACTCAGATGTTTTGGTACAAAACCTATTTCTCCCAGCTTCTTATTGAGAAATTCTAATATATACAGTATGTTTAGCATTTTGAGGAGTACTGAGTGTGGTGTCACAGCTGGCCATTTTGATCACTTCCATGGTGCGTGCACGCACGATTGCTCACATGTGTGATGATACAGTATAAAAGCCAGTCCATACATATGTGAATACATACATGTAGATGTTATTTACACACACGCACACACACTGGTCAAAATGAGACTTGAGAAATACTGATACAGAATCAGGTCAGTCCTAGTACACCTTTGTCCTGTCCTGTTTTGTGACACAGCTTACACCAGCCCACTTGAAACGTACCCGTGAATTCTGCAGAACGAGGAGGCTGCCCGTACAAACTCACGGGCGACCTCCATACACCTTAGCAGCAGCAAGTATAATTTATTATTTATTTTTTTCTTAAGCCTCCAGGTGTGATAGTTTTCTACATCAGCTACCCACCAGTTCTGAGATTCCAGAACAGGCCATGTCCCTATCCCACAGCTCCTTCATTCCTACCATCCAAGCAGCATTTGCAATAAACCTTTGCAGGCAAGCGTTCCTTCTCCGGTTTAGCATATGCCTACATGTACCTTTTACAGGCAAACTCAAGTAGTCTTTGCCTGTGCTTCAAGTTGGCCTGCACACTCTATATGCATAACGCAGCATCTCCAGCTTCTCAGCAGTACTTCACCTAGCTTTGACCTTCCTGACTGCTGTATGAGACACAGAGCTGGCTTAGACCACAAGCATGGTGAGCTTCCAAAGACCTCTGCAATGTTATAAAGGTCACAACATTTCAGCTTCAGAACGAAGCCCCTTAAAAGACCCCACCTTATTCTCCTTGACACAACCACACATACCTATGCTGCACAACCAAGCAGCTTCTCCTCACATGACCTGATGCTGTGTGTTCTCTCCTCAGGCTCCCAGGTAGACCTCTCTCACAGGGAGGTGGGAGAAAACATCTGCACCATGGCTACATGGCAGATGGCATCCGATTCTAGTGCCGGGCAAAGAGAATGACAGGGCCTTGGGATGCAGCACTACCCACCACAACCACTGCTCACTTTCGGTCTGTGCCCAAGGTGCATTGGGAGGAGGAGGTGACCGAAGAGGGCAACATGGGCCAAAGGCATTACTCTGGTCAGCTGCCTATAATCCAGGGGCCCTGGTGTAGTCACACCCTTGTCTATCCCTCTGGCCTTCAGGCACATTTTGGCCAGACCTGGACATGGAGCTGCATCCTGGATCACCCCCAGACCACATCTAGGTATGGCTGCCTACCACACATGCATCCGCTGGTGCGAGACTAAGTAGGAGTTGCGACTGAAGCTCTTCCCACAATGGGAGCACTTGAAAGGTTTCTCCCCAGTGTGGGTACGACGGTGACGGATGAGGGTAGAGTTGTCACTGAAGCAGGTCCCACACTCAGTGCACTTGTAGGGCTTCTCACCAGTGTGGGTGCGACGGTGCTGGACAAGGTGTGAGCGCTGGCTGAAACTCTTTCCACAGTCAGGGCACAAGTACGGCTTCTCGCCCGTGTGGATACGCCGGTGGATGACCAGTTTAGAGCTCTCACTGAAGCACTTGTTGCAGTCAGCACACTTGTAGGGCTTCTCACCCGTGTGGAGCCGCTGGTGGGCAAGGAGGTTGGAGCTGTCACTGAAGCGCTTCCCGCACTGGGGGCACTTGTAGGGCTTCTCTCCCGTGTGGAAGTTGGCGTGGCGGAGGAGGCCCGAGTTCTGGTAGAAGTTCCTCCCGCACTTGGCGCAGACATAAGGCCTCTCGCCGGTGTGGTTGCGCTGGTGCTGCACCAGGTGGGTGCTCTGGCTGAAGCTCTTCCCGCAGTCCTTGCACTGGTAGGGCCGCTCGCCCGTGTGGACGCGCTGGTGCTGGATGAGGTGGGAGCGGCGGCTGAAGCTCTTGCCGCAGTCTGCGCATGCGTATGGCTTCTCCCCCGAGTGGATCCTCTGGTGGCGGATCAGGTCGGAGCTGCGGTTGAAGCTCTGCCCGCACTCAATGCAGATGTAGGGCTTCTCGCCCATGAACGCTCGCTGGGGCACCACTGTCTCCTTTCTCCTCCGAAAGCCGCAGGGAGAAGTCTTCTCCGTCCCTGTCTCCGGGGAGAGAAGGCCTGGCCTCGGAAGGGACAGCTCCTGGTGGCAACCATGAGGAGAAGCTTCCCTTATGAAAAAGTCCGACAGGGCCCCGCAGGGCTTGGTTGCCTCCGGGAGCCCGTCTCGCTGGAGATCCCCCTCATTTTCACTCATGCCCCCATCACCTGCTGGTGCAGAAGGACAGTCCAAACACAAGACTCCAAACACAACCTTCAGGCCCGGCTGGAGGCCCCCTCCTTCACCACCCCGCTGGCCACAGCAGCCACCCGACAGCGTCCCCGGCCAGCTGCTGCGTCCTCTCGGGGAGAAAGCGAAGGCGTCGGGGCCGCTCCACCTTCCCTCGCCGTCATCCCGACCCACACGGCCGGCAGCTTCCCATCCCCTCCCGCCCGCCTGAGGGGGCTGCGCCGGGCCACGGGNGGGGCTTACCGCCCCGTTACCGCCCGGCGCCCCCCGCCGCTCGGCCCTGCCTGCCCCCGGGGTGCGGGCTCGGCCCCGCGTCCCGTTGAGGGGCTCGGGAGGAAGGAGAAGGGCATGCAGGGGGGTCTGCGACCTCACATGGCGGGGCCTGGGCTCTTGGGGCGGCCCGGGCGCCTGCCCTCAGTCCGGAGCCAAAAGGACCGAGGTTTCGTGGGCCGCCTCAGCTGGGCATCATGCTCCCCGGGTTGGAACTGGATGATTTTTAAGGTCCATTCCAACTCTAACCATGCCCAGGTTGTCCAGAGAAGCTGTGGCTGCCCCATCCCTGGAGGTCTTCAAGGCCAGGCTGGATGGGGCTTTGAGCAACCTGCTCAAAAGGTGTCCCTGCCCAAGGCAGGGGGGTTGGAACTCGATGATCTTTGAGGTCCCATCCGACACAAACCATTCTATGATTCCCACATTCCAGCACCTGATACATTCCCAAAGTACTCTGTAAACAAGGAACGGTGGCTGTTTTGATGAAAGGAAACTCAGCATGTCGGGGAAAAAAAAATAAAAATTTTGGATTTACCAAAGGGTAAGAGAGAAGCCTAGATTTTCATGAAGTTTTCATGCAGTTGAGTCACATCGTTTGGAAATACTGAGTCAACTGAGAGGACAGGACACACCTATTTTAGGCTCAGTTTGCAACGGTTTGCAGATCTTGAACTGGTGCTTGTCTTTGTGTGCTTAAATACTGACATGAAGATTCATTACAGAGATGACTATGATTGTTAAATAAATGGGGTTAAATGCTAGTGTCTTCCACAGTTACTGAAAACAGAAGAAACAAAAGACAAGTATTTTGCTTTGATGCCCTTGAACAAACTTACTTCAACTTTTCCTTTGGACCTGATACAGTGGAAAAAACTGTTCTGCTCTCCTCACTGTGCATGCTGAATGGTTTTCTGATTTATTCTCAGTCTCTTCTAAATGGCTCTATCTATTAACTGTTCTGCAGACCTTATACTCAAATGTTGCTTCATTGAGATGAGTGGTGTTGACCAGGAGAATTAGACATTGCAAGAGAGAAATTAAGTTGTGTGAGTAAGATAATGTATTCCATGAGATGGAAAAGCAAGAGGAAGGATCAGTGAACTACATACCTACAGAGTGCCCGGTATAGTCGGCTGGAGGAGGAGAAAACCTTTACTGAAATCTTTCACAGGGGCTGCGAGGGAGCACAGCTTAAAATCTTGCAACATAAATTTTAAGGAGCAAGTGGTAAATGGGAAGAATGTGGTAGCAGTTGTGTTCACAAGTTGGAGATCTGTGGGATACTTGGGATGCATACCTGGGAAGCGATCACAGGTAGGGAAGATGGAACCTAGAATAAGATAGTAAGACAGCTGTAGGAGTACAGCACAGAGGAAAGTTACTTCAATATTTACATGCCAATGCAAAAGAACATGCCGATCCTAGGACGGGACAACATCAACTTCACAGAGGGCACAAAGGAAGCAGGTATGAAAGAGGACCTATGTCTGGGAATGTGTTTTTTCTGTCACTCAGAGGAAGTACTTCCATGTATTTGGAGTGACAAGGCTGATGGAAATGGAAATGAAGCAAGTTGCTCACTGGCTAAGGAAAAGCTGGGAAGGTGGCCAGGGAGGCATTGCTAAAAGCTTTGAAACATAATACTCTCAGAGGTGAGCACCATCAGAATAGCAGCAATGAAAGGCCAGAGGATGACAGCAGGATGGTTTGTTGGGAATAATTTATAATAGTTTAATTCATACCAAAATAATTTATAATAAGGACTTTAACCATAGTTTAAATCACCAAGTGAGCGAATTTGAATTAAGTGAGTAATGTTAACCATTAATTTAGTAGGCATACTTTTTAAGGGTTTTCTTCCTTAAAGGAAAGATCGATTCTCAATGTGTGTTGAACACTCAAAAATCTTAAACTATTTTTTTCACAAAATAACCCCTTTTTTTGTTAGCAAAAATAAACTGCATATATACACAAGTAGTTCTATAAATTAACATGCATTTAAATTCACAAATTTTTGATGTCATGACTGCGTAAACTGTTGAATTACACTTCCTATTTATCAAATAATCCCCGTGTTTATTCCAGATTTGGCATTTGTGGAATTTGAATAGTGGAAAAGAAAAACCTAGGATTTTCAATTTTTCTTGTAAGCAAAATATGATGAGTGCATCTAAGAAATGCTCTGTATTTAAAGTTGGGATATTTATTGAACAAAGTTTAAGTAACTGAGATCATAATTGTAATAAATCTCATACCTAATGATTATTCATATTGGAAGAGGCAACTACACTTTCTGCCCTCAATATTGTCTAAGTTTGTGCTTGATTTTCTTCAAGACCTTGGGAACAGGTATGCTGTGCTTCAATTAATTTTTTAAATTTTTTAATATAAGCCAAATTATTTTTATAGGTTGATGTAAATCTTGGCTTTAAAATGAATGGCCATCTTTTCATGTGCAGTTTAAATAGGTTTAACTGGGGAGAAATTATGCTCAGATTAAAAAAATACTCCCACCATTTACAATATTTCTAGTTAAAAAAAACAGGACCCTAAAGGAAATATTAATAACTTGGCTGGCTCCTCGTGCTTTTGCACTGTTCCCTTCAGAGGTTCTCTCCCATTTCAAGTTCTTCATGTCCTCCAATATGTGGACAAATAACATGCAGCCCCCCAGTTCTCAAACCGAACTGTCTTGTTATTAAAATAAAGTCTTACACAAGGACTGGGTCAAAGACATTGGCTTGTTGATATGCCCGAAGTTCTTCCTTAAACTCCTCCTCCTTCTTTGAAAGGCTATGCTGATGTCTCCTTGTTTCCTTTTAACAATTCATACTGTGCCATATGTACTGGTCTGTGGTGGTTTGCCATGGTTCCCAGGGTATGATCCATCACAGGTTTGTGGCCATCAACTTCATTCAGCTGTTGCTCTCCAGGTCTCACAGACTGTGAAGAATAATGGTCTTCAAGCCATTTTCACTTTTCTTGCTTGTGTTGACAGAGAATTACCTTCGGCCTTGCAGTTCTGCTGGTTACATTGGAAGGTGTCCTGTTGATGCCCCGTAGACTTACACACCTCGTCTCCTTCAGGACTTTGAAGGACTCCGCTCTTGCCCTGTGTCATTTAGCTGAAACTGCTGTGATCGATGGTTACTGATGTAGATGTTTCATGGTTATATACAGATATAGCTTATCTGTGCAAAGGATTTTGCGTCTGTTGCTCTAGAAGGCACCCTAGCTGAGAAACCTCTCTCCACCTTGTGGTACTAGCCTTCAAATCCGTTTGGATTAGTGATTACTCCTCTTTAAACAAATTCACATGTTGGGCACAGAATTTGTACATCACCAACTCTTGCTCCTTACCATAAGGTGGAATGAAAAATGTGTAATTTTAGTCAGTATCGTCCCATGCTGTTCGAAGTGTGGAGCCTCCCACACAATAATAATCTTGTCATCTACAATCTTGATAATTGAGTCTTTCTTGTGCCTGGGTTCAGTTTTCACATCCAGAGTTGAGCTGTTACCATTATGGACAGATAATAGCTAGGAAATAATTGCCAGCTCTGCAGATGTCTTATTATTTTTGATCTCCCTTGTTCTTGTTCCACTCGACTCTGCTCCTGCAATATGGACCTGGAGCCTTACTGTGCAGAAGATAAAACACTTCCCAGTCTTAGACAAGTTATATTCACAAAGTTAATTTTACAAGTAACTCACTGGGGAGCAGAGACTAAGGTCTAGTTGCACCAGTCAACAAATGGCATGTGGTTAAATACGAGTAGCTCTGGCACTGCACATCTTACACCTTGCGGGACAGGGAAATGAAGCTGGCACTCCAGAGCCTGGAGGGAACATCTGTCGTGGTTTCAGCCAAATTTACCAAACCCAGATTGACAGATGGCCCTTCCTTCCCCTAAAAAGAAAGGTGAGGAAGACATAAGGAGATTGACGAGTTTAGGATGAACTAAAGTACTTTAATGAAGTATTAATACTAAAATTCAAGGAAGAAGAAAATAATGAAATAGATACAATATACACAAAACTATATCAAGCTCCCAGGATGAGGATCACATCACCAGCAGACATCAGGAAAAGTCCCAGACTGGACTCAGTGATCAAAAGGAGCTCGATTCCACGCCTGGAGTCAGGAATGCTCAGGTTGGGATGAAAAGGAAGGTGAACAGGCAGGGTCCTCCTTGGACATCGGCCATCGAAGAAAGAGGGTCTTCATGCTCCTTTCACTCATGTAGCTTATAAATGAAACTGTACCCAGGTCTCAAGACACATGGAGTAGGCGTGAGATGCAGTTGCATTCCTGCTGAGAAGCCGAGGGATTCTGAAGGCTTTAGAAGGTCCCACTGTAATTTACCTGGGACATGGGACAACTTCTAGAAACCTCTGAAGGGCCTGACTTAATGTTTTCAGCACAGGGGAAATATTACCTGGCTTTTTGGAATTTATTCATGTTTTCAGGACCCTCTGCCTTCTCAGGTGGGACATTTTGGAATTATCCCATGGCTTCGGTATGTTTTTTTTTTTTCCTGCCAGTCCTGGTGAGACAGAGAGTGATGCCTGCCTGCATTTGGCTGAAATGCTGTTTCCCAGATTGCCCAGGTGGTGGCAGATTTGGAGGGTACTGAATCAGATTTTTCAACCTGTTTTGCAATGGTTTCCACGTGGGTTAAAGATGCCCTCTTCTGAAACTGTTACTCTTCCATACCTCTGAAGCCATTGAAATGGCTTCCATTTAAAATGGAAAATTTCAGCTTTGGAGTGCAATCAATCTTTAACACAAGTGTTATCTGCTGTTATATTGTTAAATTTCTGCTAAATCAAAGTTTAATGACTCCATTTGTTGGGGAAAGGCTTTTTTATTAGTCTGTTGACTTTTTTAAGCTAATGAAGTGCTGTTGATTTACGGAGTTTGTGTGTTGAATTAACTGCTCTGTCTGCTGTACTGTGCAGAAAACCCATAGATTGGCTGTCTGAAAGTTTCTGGTGGGGTCAGAACTTGCTCGTAGAAAGAAGTATCTGTCCTTTGGTGCTGGGAACAGTCTTTGAGGCTTTTAAAGTACAGCGCTCCCCACACATAGCCACACAATCTCCCAGCCTCACTCCTTATTCCTGGTTGGCAGAATTTCCATCTTTCTGCATTTTCGCCCTCTTCCTGCTGCTAAAGTCTGTTCAAGGCTGCAAAGTCCTGCAGTTCTTTATTTATTAACATTTCTGTAGATTTGAGGGAGGTACCAGCAAATTAAGTGTGACAGGGCTTGGGGGGGGAGTTGGGTGGACAGAAAGGATGACTGTGATAGTCTGACTTCTTGTTTCATATGTGCCAGTGAACTTATCCTTTCTTCAAACCCAGTAGCTAATCTGTTACTGCTGTAGTAATTGTCTGAGTGACAAATATGGTGTGAATATTTTGAGTGTCTTTGGTTTTATGCAGTGTTTCCTGGTTCATGCTTCTGTGGGTTATGTTTGCCATTTCACCCCAGCATCATCATTGGAGCTTATGTTCTGCTGATATTCACCATGGCTTGTGAAGTCTTTTCTGGAGTCTGTTCTTCCCATGATAGATTCTCCTATCCTGTAAGCATGGTGTACAATCACCAAAAATAAAATCCTTTGCATTTGAGAAATTCACTTCATTATTATTCTTTGAAAAACATGAAAATCCTCAAAACCAGGGAGCCTGCCAAACTCCAAAATGCATCTACAATATACTACCAAAAGCAAAATGCATGGAGTAAAAATAAATGTAGTAAATCATGCTTTAAAGCTAATCTTATACTCCTTTGATGCTTTTCCAATTATTAGTGCATTACAATTTTTCAAGTGTTTTAAAGTAGCATTCTTGGCATCCTCAGTTATTCAAATAGCCATACTGGGTGTAGCTACACTTTGTGTAATTTCTCCGTTTCCTTGGAAATGTGGTGAGCCTTTTTTTGTCCTCAGTGATTTTGGAAAACTGAAATTTGGGCCATATTCAATTACAAAATGGTGAAAACATGCAATAAATCATGCTCAGGTTTATGATATATATATATGAAACTGTTTTCCATTTGAGGGAATTGTGTTAATGCTACTCTAGACTACCAGTTGGTTGTGCCAGCAAACAACATTTCATTTTGTATTTGTACAATACCAAAAATGTTTAAGTCCAGTGCAAGGTCACCAAGAAGCTATTGTAATATAAATATAATACAACAGTAGATCTCCACCTGCTGGTTTTTTCATACATTACAGCTAAAAACTAGACAACAACTGAATTTTAAGAGAGGAAAAAAGGATTTTTGGCCATAACTTCTGCTTCTTCATTTAAGGAAAGAAAGGACCCTACATAATACTCAAGCTGAGAAACTTGTTATCCTCTGGTGACCTGACAGATACCACTGAGATCCTGGGCATCTGCACATTCAAAGTAGCTCTGCACTGCTGAAACGGAAAAACAGCCAGTTCAGCCTTCCATTAGGGAAGAGAATGAGTTGCAACACAATTTTGTCTCTGTTCTCTGTTTAAGTTCTGTGTAAGCAAAGAGCAAATACACAAGTCTTTCCCTTGCCGTTGTTTAAAGCTTTTTGTGGGTTTCTCCTCCCCAGGGAGAGCCAACAGCAGGCTTGGGGAGGAGCAAATGTAAGTTTGTAGGTTACAGGAGGACAGTCTGCGGTGGTTGTGCTTGGAGGATTATGACAGCCAGAATTATTTGCAGGCTACTCCCAGGCTGACTCTCTGACAGGTCAGACATGATCTCTATTTACACACTGGCTGCTTTATTTCTCCCCTAGTAGGTGTTCTCCTTTCAGAAACAAAGAAGGAGGAACTGTAAGGGAAGAAAAGGCTACTCTGGGGGAAAGAAGGATTGACAGCAAGATTTAGTTGTCCTCTGATCCTCTGCCTTGAGAGTCAGGTGAACTGGTGCCTCCTGGGAGAGATGAGGGGAGTTAGAGAGATGGTAAGAAGGGAGTGACATTTAATTCTTGCAGCCTTTGTAAGCAATGTGATGGTATTCTACATTTTAACTTAATTTTTGGAGTTATGTGACTATATTTGACCTTCCAGTATAATCACAAAGAGATTTTTTACAGCAAGTATTTCTTTCTCTAAAAAATGTTTTGACAAAAAACTGAAATACTTTTTTGGAATCTATAAGCTTTGACAGACTTTAACCATCTTTTGGAAAGGAATAGTCATTGAGAGCAAGCAGAATATGCTGTTTTAATGAGTGCGTGGAGAATATTTGAATGGAAGGATGCAGCCACCTTGCTCACTGGGCTCTTGACCTATGTGCAGATGGTAGGGAAATTAAAGTCCACGAAAAAAGAACCCAGGATATCCCTGGATAAAATGGGGAAGCAGAACTATGGTGCAGTTATAGCTGTGGAAAATGCCAGCCTGGGGAAAAGCCGCAGGCAAAGCTCCTGGGACCCTGGGAAGGGAAGGAGCAGAACCACAGAGTAGCTTCTCCAGCAGGACACCTGCAGCACGTCCAAGTCGGGAAAATCCAAGCCATCCATGGGGACATGTTTTGGGGGAAGAGTGTGCTGTTGGGAAAGGTGTGACTAAATCACGGAGCTGGCGGGAAGGGTGTGGAGCACAGCACCCGGTGAAGGGTGGCAAGGCCTTCCAGCGTGTCCCCTCAGAGGGCAGGGCAGAGGCACCGCCAGGCGGTCCGTTCCTGAAGCTCCATGGGCAGCAGTGACCACCACACAATCGTTTCTGAGCTCCTAGGGTTCGGGACCCCCTTTGCCGTTGGCAGCTGCTGCGTCTCCTCCATCCCATAGGGCCAGCTCTGCCTTCCTCCCTGGGACCGAGGAGGCGGCCCCAAGGCCGAGGAGCAGCCCCGGGCCCGTCGCCCCGCCTCATCCCACCTGTGCCGGCCTTGGGGGGGTCAGGCGAGGCGCGGTCCTTCCCCGGGGCCGACCGCTGCCTGCCCCTCGCCGGGAAGAGCCAACAGTAGGGCCGTGGAGAAGCGAAGCCCGAGCCCTCGGAGCGGCAGCGGGCGGGCTGGGAAGGTACGGGCCCGGGGCGAGAGGCTGAGGGGGCCCGGGCTCAGCCGGAGGCCCGCAAGCAGGCCCCGGGGTGGGTTGAGGCAGTGCTGGGAGGCGCTCAGGGAGGGTCGGAGCGGGCTCTGGAGGGGAAGTGGGGAGCTGTCAGCGGGCGGGGGTGTGTGAAACCTCGGGGAGAAGGTATTGAAGCTGAGGGGGTCTGTGCCAGGGCTGGATGCAGCCCTTCGGGCAAGGCTTGCTGGTGCCGCAAGGGAGACCGAGGCCTGTGAAAAGGACAACATTGCTTTGTGTCACACCTGCTTCCTGATGAGGGTCCCCAAATTTCAGGGCTTTCTTGCAAGCTGACACATCCCTGGTTAGGGGGTTTTCGACAGCATACACAGGTTTGCCCGTTTTAGGTGGGTGCTGCCAGAATGTGCTGCACCTGCGTTTGCCCCTGCCCCTTCTCCTCCCACCTGCGTGAGGAAGGTTTTACACTCAAGTCTTCTCTCCTTTTCTCTTCTAGATGGAACCAGTAATAGAGTCAGCACTGTCTTTTGTCCATGAGCCTGGAAAAAGTGGTATTACAGGTGAGGTGTAAACTTCTGTAAGTTAAATCACAGAGGGAAGCTTGAGGCTCCACTAAGTGATGCCTTTTCGTGTTATGTGCCTTCTCAGCTGGCTTCTCTATCCTGGGTTGCTAGGATGGTATGGCATACTAGGCTGGGGAAAGGAAGTCAGTGGTATTTTATGGTTTGGTTTTTTTCTGCTGTGGCTTTCTAGCTGCTGTTTTAGATAGTACAGTTCACTTGGATTGAAGGAAAGCCAACACGCTTCATTTTTTTCAGGCTTTCTCATAGATAAGGTCTAAGGGAGTTCCACAGCAGCATCTGAAAAGTGTGACTCCCCAGCCCTAGCTCTGGATTTGAATGGAAATGTTTTTCATTTGCCATTTCATTATCAGAGACCTGGAGTCTCTGTATGGGGCTCTGGGAATAATCAGCTCATTGGTTGTAGAGTGAGGGAGGAAATGCTCCTGTGAGATGGGATCACCTTCATTAGTCTGGGAGAAAGCTACCTCTAGGGTGTACCTCCTTGAGGTAAGAGATGAGCCGCCCCCCTCCTCTCGTACATGTTTTTTGTTTTTCTTTTATCACTGGTGTTTAGATCTTGGCAGTTGTGGCCATGTAAATAGAGAATATTTTGTCTCCTCAAGGGCACATTAGTTAAGAATTTTAGCCCATGGAGTCATAGAGGTAGGACTAAAATTGCACTGTGGAGTTTTACCTTGAATGTAGACTGTCCAGTTTTTGTTAGTGGAATAAGCAAACTTGATGCGTTAAGTGGAAGTAGATGTAGTGTGAGCTGAATCACGAATTCTAATGCCCAAGTCTTAAATATCTTAATAAAATTGAAAAAATGAAGCTCGGATAAGTATGCATCAGGTGCTCTTTATTAATGGTGAACTGATGTAAATATAAAATTTAGTCAGCAGAGTGAGATAACCAAAGCTTACTACGAGTGCATGATCATACATACTCATTTGTGAAATAACATAGATCGTATCCTTTAGGAAAGAAAGGGCCATGTTTGGATGTTTCCTGTGAGCTTCCTTGTAATGCAGTTTATTTAACTTGTCACTACAAGAAAAGTTAGATCTAGAAATGAAAGAGACAATAACAGCTAATTGGTAATTACTTAATTTTTCATCAATAAAAATCTAACTCCTTTGACTTCTAATGCATTAATATATAGTATCTCTGCAATAATTACAACTGTTCTTGTAATAATTAGGGAAAAAAACTGATGTACAGACCTGTAAAATAAGTAATTCACATATTTTCAGCAAATATTAATTAACACAGGTGAGAAACAACCTGAATCTCCATGTTGATTTTTGCCTAATTAATGTTAAGGGGACTTTTTTTGTGTTGAACCATCCCCACCCGAATGCACAGCTTTAAAACAGATTTTTTTAATTTAACTGGCTGGAAGGCTTTTGAGCAAAGTCTGCAGGGACAAATAGGTAAAAGGAGATATTTGTGATGGGTAACATGTTTCAGCATGTTCCTTTTCCCTTCTTCATTTTGGCAGTCTTCCTTTGCCATTCCCTAAGGGGAGGGTAAAGAAGGGAAGAGGTAGGGTTTTTTGCCTCTCCTTTCCAGTGCCACTTTTTTCCTTATCTTCTCATCTCAGTCTTCATCACTTCTCTTTCCCTTTGGGAAAGGGGAATCTGGTGCAAGTTGATGCTGAGCCTGAGAAATTCAGTTACTTTACAAGGAGCACCTGATCTGTATTAGGGCAGGAGGACTGTCATGTTATTCTTTCTCCATCAGGGGACTGCCTTTTGAGTGACAATGAGGAAGATAGAGGCCTCCCAGGAGACCTTGAGCAAGATGTTCAGCTACCCGAAGCCCACAGCCCAGGCTGGGATGTGGCCAGTCTGCAGAAGCAGCAGAAGGCAGTGTGTAATAAACCTTCTCCCCAAAAAAGAGGCTCCAAAAAACTCAGTGCTGGTGGCCAGAAAGCACAAACAGAAGAGAAACCCTACAAGTGTACGGAATGCGGGAAGAGCTTTAGTGGGAGCTCCAGGCTCCTGAACCACTTGCAAACCCACAAGAGAGAAAAAATGTTTGCGTGTGTAGTATGTGGGAAGAGCTTTAGCAGGAAGGCCAACCTGGTGGTGCACCAGAGAATCCATACGGGGGAGAGGCCTTACAAGTGCAAGGAATGTGAGAAAACCTTTAGCCGTACCTCAAACCTTATCTCTCACTGGAAGACCCATGCAAAAAAGAAAGCCTTTTCCTGTACCACCTGCAGGAAAAGTTTCAGTGGAAGCGCAGCTCTCTTCCAGCATCAGAGAGTCCACGTGGATGAGAAGCCCTATAGGTGTGCCGAGTGTGGAAACAGCTTCCGTCTTTGCTCAAACTTCCTCAAGCATCAGCAGATTCATTTTAGAGAGACACCCAGTGAGCACACAGCAGGTAACTGAGTTAAAATATGTTGAGTTTTATTTCAAGCTGGACAGACTCACAGGGGATGTACTGTGGTCTCCATTTGTTCCCAAACACTTCCCCCTCCTTGCTGTGGATGTGAGTGGGAGCTTTTGTTTGTGTGATTGTTTTCCCCTCTTCCTGTATAATATATTTAATCCCCGTCATTTAAAGAAGTGCCTTGAAAATACCAAAGTTAAATTTTAGGCTTTGCCATGAAATGCGGTCTAGTGAAAGGTGTCCCTGCCCGTGACGGGGAGTTTGGAACTAGATGCTCTTTAGGGTCCCTTCTTACCTAAACCATTCTACAATTCTGTGAAGGCTGCATGGGACCTTAGACTCTCCAAAGCTCTTGGATCCCCCTAACTACTGCTTCATAGTGCTGCCTGGTAACTAGCACTAGATCTTCAGAAGTGCTGAGCCAACAAAGTACTAAGTTTAGGGAAGTGGAGACAACTTAGGCTGTGAATCAGGGACTTGGTAATCTCTAGCAGCTAATTTTTGTAATACATGGATATTACATGAGTAGCTTTTCACTGTCTGTAGTGGGAAGTGTCAGCTGGCCATCCCTCCATACTACTGTCAGTATAGTACAAGCTGTCAAGCAAGGTGATTCTTTAAAGTAGGGAGTTTTCTGGATTTTGCAGTATTCCATGTTCTTGTAATCTGTAAGCTGATGTTGTGGGGTTTTTTTTCCCTGTTGTTGTACCTTTATGGGGCAGTCCCTCTATACTTGTTCAAAAATGTTGTAATGAAACTTGATTTCTGTATCTGATATGATTTCAAATAAGAAATTTGCATATTTACAACTTTTAAAAGTTGCAAAAAAAAGAAGGAAGAGGAAGGTATTGTGGTGTGTTTCGGGCAGCTATATCTGCCTGGTCTTTGTTCTGGTTTGGCTTAGTTTGGGCCAGCATGTGACTTGAATGAAGTTTTAAGTTTAAAATGTGGATGAAAGGAAGGGTGGTTACTGAGATGTCTTTTCCTTGTGTGAAAGCATATTTAAAATGCTGACCTAGCAATTGGTGATATAATAGGCTTGTGACTTGCACTTTCTTCCTTTTAGATGCAAACCATTCTGAATTTACATCTCAGGATCATGAAGAAGAGCAAAGGTGTGGCGCAGAGAAACATGAGGAGGATCACTTGAATTTTCTTCTTGAAGAGTGTAAGTATGAAGAGGCTTCTAAATTGCCATGCAAAATATTTTTACGTAGCAAGTACTAACATTCTCTTCTCTTTATACAGTTAAGAAAATGAGGGAAAATATGGATTTGCTTCTTCTGAATCAGCAAAGTCAGCTGCGGGTCCTGCAAGAAATTCAGAAACAACTGAATATACTTCTTCCAAGCAATGACCTCATTAATTCAAACGTCTATAGCTTAGGACTCCTGCTAGGACGGCAGGCAGCTGCAGTGGCATCTCTTTCTTTTCCCCTTCTTAATCCCAGCAGTCTCCTCCCTGAAAATGCCAGTCTGTTATCCCAGTTGTTTGCTCCTGGAATGCTGCCTGCCACTCAGCTCCCAGTCTCTCAGTATCCCACAAGTTCTACAGCTTGATCAACTTTGCACTGTGTGAATGTATCAGGTGTAAACAAATGCAGCTGCTGTTTTGTACTGTTTGGTCACACAAATGTGATCTCCGGCTTGTAATGTTGAAATTCTTGTGAAGATGCTGACAATACACTCAGGCTTGGAAAGATGCAAATCATCAGGGATGCTTTAGGCAGCTCCTGTTAAGTCTGATTTATGTAGAGGTAAGCAACATGCTTATGTAGAGGTGTTCGATTTAACTGCATCCCTATTCCCAGCATCCATTTACAAAAGCTTCCTCTGTTCAGGAAGTCTTTAAATAAGGTGACCTCAGCTGATTCTTATGCTACTAAAACTACAAAAAATATTTTCTGCTTTTTGTTAAGACAAATAAATACCCCTTCCCTCAATCCCCCCGAATGTCCACCATTCAGGTCTACCTTGCTCACTGAGAGTTCATGAGGAAAAGCCGGATTGGTTTATAGGTCACTTGTTCTGTTCAAAAGTAAATTCACTTGAGTCTGGGTTTAGATACTCTGTTATGGTTTATTTGGATTATTGCGTGTTGTTGAAACTGTTATGTATTAGTTCATTGGGGGTAGGACTGGAGTAAATAATGAGTGTTTGGGGAGGAACACTGAGAAACTCAGGTGCACTGTCCTGCAAAGTCCATAAGGGGAAAAATGATTTTTTTTTTCTTTTACTGTTCCTGCAGGACTCCAACATGAGACCTTTTAAAGGTAGTAAGTGCAGAGTTCTAAGTATTAGTCCTTTCTACCTCCACCTATCAGTGACACAGGCCAGTAGTAGAAGTGTCAGAGCCTTTGAGCTTCAAAAGTGCAAAAATCTAACTTAGGTTTTACGTTTGAAGAGCTGCTGGATAAATCAACTGTGAGGCTTGCGCCTGTGCCAGTCTGTCTCTTGAACTGATGTTCTGTTTGTGTGTTGTTGGTTTTGTGAAGTTTTTTTCACAATGTCTTGTTAAAAGGATGCACTGTTAGTAATTAATAAAATATAAATTGGATTTTAAGAAAGGGAAACACTAACTTTCTTAACAAGTCACCTGGTTGGTGACAGTGCAATGATGTCAGATGCTGGTCCAAAGATAAAACTCTGTGGGTCAGGTATGACTCTATCTGTGTGTGAATACACACTGTGAAAATCACATGCTGGTTCTTAGTATGTTGGGTTTTGTATTGGTGTTAACTCTGTAGGATATTCATTAAAGTCAAATTGAGGGCAATTCCTTCAATGTGAACTTGTACTGAACTGTTTGGGATTTGTTTTCTATCAGTTGAGTGTATCAGAGTCACGTTGCTCTAGACTGAAGAACTCCAATAAGAGTTCCTAACATTCTGTGGAAACTCTGGGGTACTGATCATAATTTCTTGGATGTTTAATTTCACTTTACTTAGAAGCAGAATCCTCTCTTCAAAGCAGTGATTAAAGTTTGTATTTTATTGGGTTTTTTTTAAGGTGTTCGATATTAAAATGTTGTAATTTTTTCAGAAATGAATCTTTGCTGAGCGTCTGTCCTTTGTAAAATAGCATCGATGCTTAGCCTTTGAGACCTGAACTGGAGTTAAGTTACTTCAACGTAGCCTTTCCTGGCTCCTGCTTTTCTCCTGTCTTCCCCTTCCCTTCCCCTTAAGGCATCTCTTTACATTTCTGTCTTTGGAAACTTGTGAAAAAGAAGACGTAACTAAGTCTGCCACTTCTGCAACTTAGACTGCGTAGGAGGAGTCTTCTATTTGAGAGTTTAGGTAGGATTTTCACCTGTTGGGAGGGAATTTGTATGTGATGCTTCTGTTTGTAGCTGGCAGGCTTAGGAACGTTCTGTAGCAACTCCTTTTGTGTTGGTGTTCTCTAACGTGTTTATTGTTTCCCATTTGAACTTGAGGATAAAGTCCTGAAATAGCTCTGAACTGCAGGTGTAATAGCAACTGGACAAAGTGTTGATATGGAGGAGCACAAGAAACCATCATTCTTCCTGGTTTTGGGTTACCTCTCTCTCCTTATACCCAAGTGAGAGTGGAAGTCTGAATTCTTTCTTCTCCTGTCCTCCCAAATGCTTATTTTGGTTCTGAATGCTAAAAATGTGCTTATTTCTAGGTGGGGTTGGGGCCTGGGGGGCTTCTTGCCCATATTGACATGTATCTAGGATGCTCCTGACCTTTTTTTCTTTCTTGCAGTGCTCTGGCAATGATGCAAGAAGGTGGGTGGGGCAATCTCTGAGGTTGCTAGGGATGCTGGAGAGCTTTGTGGTGCCCAAGAATACATAAGAGCTTACTACAGATACTCTCCTGGTGAGTTTGTGGTCTGTGTAGGTGTATTTGATGTTGGGGACTGGACAGTATGTAGACATGTGGGTACTGTTGTCAGTAGCTGGCCTGACTGTGTCTCTGGCCCTGTTTTGTGCAGGAAGGTATAAAAAAGGCAGGGGTGGTGACAAGAAGAACGAGAGCTGTGGGTAGGCTTGTAGCAGGTGGCAGAGAGATAAGGACAAGAAAAATACCAGATACTGATAGTTTTAAAAAAATCCAGCTACTCATGGGAAACAATGTCTTTCCATTCATCTGGTAGCTTCTTCACTGGAGAACAGCTCAAGAACAATCTCTGCTTTCTGATGCTTTCTCTGAACTATGTTGGGACTACTGTTGTCCCTTTTTTATTTTTTTTTAATATTTTTTAAAATTTATTAAGTCCTGTTTGCAGAATGCCAGAGGCACATTAATCCTGCAGTCCTGCTATCAGTTTCCCTACCAGCAAATGGACTTGCCACATTTGTAATCTTAACCCTGTTACCTTCCCGCAGATGCGTGGAAGTTGCAGTCTCAGGTAAGTAGAGGTGACAGCAAGATCCTCAAGTGTGCTAGATTGTCTGGGTGCAGAGTTACCTAAGAAGGAAAAACCCAAAACCAAAATTAAAGGTTTAGGTCCGATGGTAATGGTTTTCTCTGACAATTTACTCCACGACAGCCTTGGTTTCACCCGCATGAATGGATTGCAGGATACATAGAAAAACTCTGCTAAATTTTGCAGAATCTTATCAGCATTAAACTGTTGTAGGAGGAGTATTAGTCTGCCTGAAGTTCTTCTGTAACTTACTATTGTTTTTACACATTCTAGCTAGGCATTACAGTGCTTCACTGCTGTTCCTATTACAGTAAAACTAGCAACTGGTTTGCCCTCCTTCCTAAACTCTACAATTCCTTAATGAAAGTGATAGTTCTTGTTTTGAAGAGAAAGCCATGCTTTGCAGACGTTTTAATCTGAAAAATCACGGCAAGTGCACAATCCTGGGAAAACCTGCATATTTCCTGTGTGCACAACAAGGAAAAGAAAGGAAGTGGGGGAAGAAATAGGAGAAGGCAGCATAGGAAAAGCAGCCTTAAGAAACCTTAGCTGCACTGGATAAAAATGGAAGTGGAGATGTATATTGCATCCAGGCAGCTGAAGATGGAAAGTATAATGACTGTAAAATACTTGTCTGGCCAGTAATATATCCATTATACTTCAATTAACACTTCCACGTAGGTAGACTGTCTTCTTGATTCCTGCAGGAGAATTCAGGCTATAGCAGGTGTGACTGTGAGAAACCCCTGGTGCTTTCAGCCTGCATCCACTTCCTTGGCAGCTCCTCCCTGGCTCCCTTAGCTGACCAGACAACTTTAGTTGCTGGCCCATCTCTTGAGGTCCCACTGGTCCTCCCCCAGTTTGCTCTGCCCTTCATGTCCTTCGCTTGCAGCATCGCAGCCTGGATGGTAGCCCACAGGTTGGGGCTGGCTTGGGAACCCTGGGCAGATCTTTTGGTTATGAGAAGAGTAACAACAGGGAGCAGCAATCCTCTGAGTGCAGAGCTCTCTGGTTTAACTCTGTCTCAGCCTGGGTATTATAAAATACAGCCAGAAAGCTTCCAGTGGAGGATATGTAATCCCAGATCTCAATGTTCATTGCAATGTGAAAATCATGTCCGTCCTTTCTCAGGACTACACAGGAAATTATGAGGATCTAACTCGTGAGGATCATAGGCATGAAGCATGCAGAGCTGAGAGTTACTTTTAAATAAATAATTTAAAATTAAGTGTGATAGTAGGCTATCAACAGGATTTTATGCATTTATTTAGTGTTTGGATGCATCTGGTTTTGTGTTTCCCTGCTGACTTGGTTTCCGTACTTGGAGACCTACTGTTCTCTGGCAGCTGAAGAATTATTATTTGTAAATACCAATATACTGAAGACATCTTTTTTTGCCTGCTTTTTCCTCCAGGTGTGTAGATGACATTAAAAATGCTCTTTAGCTCCTTTTTCAATAGTAAGACTTAATTAGTATTATTTAAGTGTCTTCAGATGCAACTTTCAAAAAATTTAATTGAACTGAAGTGTTGAAGAGCTATTTAAAAGACTTCCAGACAGATAGATTCTTCGTTCTTGTTGATGAAGGTTACATATTCATAAAAATCAAAATTGTTAGAAGCTATTTAATTTTGTTGAATTCCTGTGGGAGTGCTGAGAGGTTTCAAAATGTGACTGATTTCTTCCAGCGTGTCTCCCTGATGGCTCAGCAACTGACCTGGGATTTTAAGGCCCTCTAGCTCACAGATGTGTATTTTGATATTCTTGTGTCTTGTGTTGACCTCTTCAGGTCTGTCTAAATTTATTTTCAGCTCTGCCCTTGAGCGGGGTTGCACATGGATAATTGTGGCATGCTCCTAACCAGACAACTTCTGGTGGTCAGGGTCCTGCTTGGACAGTAGCTGACTTCAGGCTTTGCTTTTCCTCTGTTTCTGGAGGTACTTGGTCCCTGTATATTTGTTCATTACTCTGATTTACCATTAGTTTAGCTGATACCTCTTTTACAATTCTCATTCATTCCAAACCCACCTCCTGTGTCACTTGCTTGTTGCTGTGTTTGCCTTGTAGTGTTTGGTCTGAGGTTTCTGCATCACCTCCAAATAATTAATTGTTGACCATAAAAAACATCCTCTGATAAGATTTTAGGGGCTGTTTTCTTCAGCTTTTGTTCACATGACATGACTCCTATTATTGTATTTCTCCTTTTTATTTATTGTTATGAATCCATGCATGATGTAATCTTTAAAAAGTATTGAGAACTGCAAGATGAATTTTTTTTTAATTTATAGTAGCTTCTTGCAACCAGGCACGACTGAAATAAACAAGGACAAAAATCAATAATCTAATTGCAAGGATTGTCCCATGTAGTACTGCCCTGGAAGCAAATAAATCTTTTCCCAAAGATGAATTAATTTTAGAAACATAGAAGTAGAGATGAAGGAACTGCAAGCTTCAGTTAGGGAAGTTTGGAAAGTCATTGGGAATTGAGAGCCATAAACAGTGTTGTGGTTTCAGCCAAATTTACCAAAACCAGCTTGACAGATGGCCCTTCCTTCCCCCAAAAAGAAAGGAGAGGAAGACATAAGGAGATTTAGGAGTTTAAAATGAACTAAACTAATGAAGTAGTAATATTAAAATTTTATTAAAGTAAGAAGAAAATAATTGAATAGATACGGTATATACAAAACCATATCAAGCTCCCAGGATGAGGATCACATCACCAGCAGGCCTTGGGAAAAGTCCCATACCGGACTCAGTGATTGACAGGAGCTTGATTCAAATCAGGACTGCTCGGATCAGGGTCAGAAACAGGTGAACAGACAGTGCCCTCTTCAGACGTCAGCCATCGAAGAAAGAGAGTTGACCCTTTGATCCCTCAGCTTTTATACTGAGCGTGATGTGGATGGGATGGAATACTCTGTTGGTCAGTTTTTGGTCCCATGTCCTGTCCGCTGCTCTCTGTGACCCCTCTACGATTTTCCGCTTCCAACTCCTTGGAGTTTAGTTAGTTAGAAGGGGCTCAGCTAAAAAAGTAGAATTGTGAAACAGAAAATTGGTTCATCTTGCCTCAAACCGGGACAAACAGGAATGGTGGATACTCTTAATAGT
This sequence comes from Thinocorus orbignyianus, assembly GCA_013400375.1. Lineage (NCBI taxonomy): Eukaryota > Metazoa > Chordata > Aves > Ciconiiformes > Thinocoridae > Thinocorus > Thinocorus orbignyianus. The sequence continues at coordinate 446,972 of VXBW01002689.1, read as the reverse complement.
ATTTCATCTGCATGATGCTCCTCTTGCTGGTGTAGGGGAGGGGTTTTGTGGCTTTTTTTTTTTTTTTTTTTTTCTTTTCTTTGGAGAGTAGGTGAACCTTCAGAGTTTTAAGTAGGTCAAATAAAAACCTATCACAGCCAGTCAGGTTTCATTTCCTGCACTCTTTTCATCTCTGAAGCCCAGCCTGCTGTTTATCAGCATCCATTGACTGGAGAGAAAAAAAAAAAAAAAGAAAAAGAAAAAATCCTTGCTTTCAGGCCTTTTCTAACAATAAAAAAAGCAAAATGGCACACAAATTGCAATTTTATTCTTTTTCTGCTTATCTTTTAGGATATTTGCCGTTTCCGCCATGTCATTTACTTGACACAAGTATCATCTTTCAAGAGATTGTTACATTCTTCATCTGTAATTGTGTTTTGTTGTCTTTGAAAAAAAAAACGTTAATATTTCTATTTAAACGATCCTGGTACACATTTCGTGGTGAGTGGAGTGCCCCAGTACTTAGGACTCAGCTATTTCAAAAAGCAAAGCTATTTGAAAAATGTGTTGTCTTGACTGTGTTGTTATATAAAACAAGGGCAAATCCTTGAGGCCTTCTCCTTCAATATTTGCAGCATTCCCATGTTGTAGAGCAGAAACTTCCAGTGTCTCCCTCTCGGCTCTGTGTCCCTGTCTCTTTGTCTAACACATCTGATCTTATGTTCCATCAGGATCTATTAATATTCTGTCCCCACTGCCCCTTTTCATTCTGTCTTGGTCACCCTCTTTCCCTTGCAGTTTCTGAATTTCAGATGTCCTGCTTGACTGCTATCAGTTGTTCAGCTTTCCATTGCAATTTTGTTGTTGTCTGCACCTTACCGTATCGATCCTGCCACCTCTGAGGGCTTGAATTGAGTCTGAGGGAGGTGGGTAAGACAGGGGCCTTTTGGGAAAGACAGTAGCCTAACTGGTCAGAGATGGTCGGGCAGCTGGTCGAGAGCTGGAAGGAGGTCAGCAGAGCAGGAAAAAGAGAGGGGTGCTGTTTAGATTCATTTGCAGCAATAGGTAGCCTGGAGGACAGGTTACAATATGCTTATACCCACAAGCAGCATCTTCAGCCTGAAGGACTGGTGGCACTTGCTGGCAGTGTGGCAGGACTCCCTCATCAAGTCCCCATAATGACACTGATTTGGGAGTGGCAGGTGGGAGCTGATTTGCTGAACTGCAAGGCTGTGATTCAGGAGGATGAAGAGAGGCTGGAGGAATGGGTTAAGAGGAATGTCATTCAAGGAAAAAAAGTGCAAAAGGTTTTGTACCTGGGGTGGACTGACCCTACGTGATAGCAGGTGGCCTGACTTTTCCTCTAATGAAAAGGACTTGTCGGGCCCTGACTGCCCTGAAGGTTAACAGCTTTCTAGGCCTCTTTAACACAAATTTAGCCAGTAGATCCAGGGCAGTGATTATTCTGTTTTTTTTTACTTGGCACTTGTTAGACTGTATCCAGTTAGGTTGCCCTAGTAAATAAGCTTATGTGTGTACAAGGGAGGGCCAAAATGGTGCTCAGCAAGTGACCGGTGAGGAGAGGTCTGGGCTTTATGAACTGGGATGGCTTTGTGAAAGGCGTGGGAGAGACCTAGTAGCAGCCTTCTGCTACCTACAGGGTATTGAGAAGATGAAGATAGCCACAAGAGATAATAGTCATAAATTGATACGGGGGGTGTTCCTACTGTATGCAATCAAAACATTATTTCACCAGGATGATAAAAAAGTGTAGGTTGCCTACAGGTAGGCAAGGTTGTGAAGTCTCCATCCTTCGAGGTTTTCAGAACCTCCCTGGACAAAGATTCGAGCAAACTCATCTGAATCTGGTATTGACCCTGCTTTAAGATGGAGCTTGGACTGGAAACCTTCTGAGGTCCTTGTGACCTGAATGATTTTGTGAGTTTGTGAAGCAAAATGGGAAGTCCTCATCTTGTAGCCATGGTATATCCATTATCATAATGTCCTGAAAACTTCTGCAAAGCAGACTTCAGAGAAGATGTTGTCCAAACTCTAGATGGCTGTAGTAGCTCCTCTCCTATTAAGGCACAATCGTTACTAGACCTGGGATCCTTATTCCATAGAGTCTTTGCCCAGACCGTGGGTAGGGAAGTAATAATTCTGGGGCTATCACTGGAGATGCTGTGGGGTACAGAAAATTCCTGACTGGTCTAGACACCCCAAGGAGGAATATGGCTGTTATCCCTTCCCCATGTGTTAGTGGATGGTGCACTGCTAGACATAAAGGCTGAAAATATTTAGGGTTAAACCCTAAGTGTCTGGGTAACAGAACAGATTCTGAGGCACATCTACTCTCAGAGGTAGGAAACTCCTAAGGTATTCTGAAACATGCTTCAAGAAGACTTCTGGGACAATGCTTTCTAGCTAGGTCCTGGTGGCTCATTGCATTTATGAGTGAAAGATTGTGGAGGTAGTCTGACCTCTCTGTTTTAGGGTACTTTTCTTTGTTTGTCAGGATGAAGTTTGGTTTGTGGAGGATGTGACTTGTTTTATGGCAGTTGTAGGTGCTGCTCATTGTTTGAGCTTTTCCAGGTCCAATTCTGTAGTGTCTTAATTCTCAGTGCTCTTTGGAGGATCTAAGTATCCCATTCAGCATTAGAGATACTACTTTGCAATAAAATTGGATTCTTTTCCCTGGATTTAGTGGTCTATGATATAGATATTAATGAGCTTGTTGTGTTGGACAGTATTGGTTGTCAGTAGACCTTTATGCAGCATCCTAATCCAGACTCCTAGAGCAGCTCAAATAAATCACGTTCTAGAAAGGTCTATTCTTCCTTGCAGGGAAAAAGGGAGCCCCAGATTAACTACCTCAAACATGTCTGAAGTCGATGAAATTATTAATATTCCAAGCGTCTAAATCCAGCGTATAGGTATTGCAGCATCATAGAAAAGTGAATAAGGAAATCAATTATTTTGTTGGCTTAGCAGAATTTGGACTGTGTGATATGGGGTACCTTATAAGACTACACATAGGTGATAGAGGTGCCAAAAAGGTCTTGAAGAGTTTTCTCATTAATTTGTCAAGTTCACTGAAGAATCCCGTGGTTCTTCATGCAAAAACAGCATGCAAGTAAATAAAAAGCCTGTCATAATACATCAATTGGATAGAAAGCTTTGATACAGCATTTTACAATTTTGAATTCTTGAGTTTGGAAGATCAACAGTTTTTTATACAAAAACTTTCAAGACTATCTCTGGAATTAGCCTAGTGAGTCAATATTAGGTATCTGTGCAAGTATTTTTAATTTAAAATGCATCATTTTCACTAAGTAGGGCTCCGTCTTCTGATTTAACAGGAATATTCTGAGTTCTAACCCTGTCCTCTGTGGTGCTTGCAGCCTTCCCACCTTGTGGTCATCTGTGGTTTTAAAGAACATGCTCTGTATCCCGTCATTCAAATCATTGATGAATCTATCAAATCATTCTGCTCTGGGGTAAGATATAATATAATTTCCCAGTTTAGTGTTGATTTGCAAATAAGTATTGTGATTTTCTGACAGGTTTTGTATTTCTTTATAGCGCTCTCACCTCGGCTTATTCATGAGAATAATCATGTGAGATAGTATCTAAAACCTTTTAAAGCATAGACTGTATGCCATCTTCGACTCCTCTGTTTTTAACAATGCCTCTCAATCTATTGTAAGAGAAAATTTGATATGACATAATTTGGAAATGTATGCTGTCTATTATTCTTTTCCTTCTTAACTTCCATGTGGCTGCTAAGTCTCGTTTCAGTATTGTTCTTGTATTGAAGTCAGGCTCACTAAAAATAGTGCTCAGATTCTGTCTGTCTGTCTTTCCCCTTTGGTCTGTCCTTTACAATCTTGCCCGTCTTTCCTGAGCTCTCCATGATATCTGTCAGCATACCTCAGCTTGCTCTGGCCTACACATGATGTTAAATCTAACCTAAGCCTAAAGTATTCCATAACCTCTTCTCTAACTGCTCTAATCTGAGTCTTTACCCTTTTGTTGCTAATATATTAATTATGTTAATTAGTTCCTGCAGTTCTTTCTAGCAAAGACACACATCTTGATTTCTTCTGTTGATGTTCCTGCCACCTCACTGAAGAGAGAGTCAGCTCTTCCTATAGTCTTTGTCTCTCAATTGGTAATATAGAATACTTTCATGCTGTTCTAGTTTCTAGTTGCATTACCTTTTGTTGCTTGGCCATGCTTGCGGTTGCTTTTTTTTTTCTTTTTTTTCTTTTTACATTGTCTTATGTAATCTGACCTACTTGTCACCTCCTCTGTGGTTCCTGTTCACCATTTCAGACCAGTGGGGAAATTTGTGGTTGTCAGATTTATTCTCTTCACCTTTTGTCCTTCCTCCGGTTTGAGATAGTGCGTACTTGTGCAGTTAATGTCATTTAAGAGAATTGCCTTGGGATCTTGCTGCTCAGGCTCCCGAGACTGCAAATATCTAATTTCTGGAAATACGCTGTACTTTATTGTTCTCCCTATTTCCATTGGTTCAGACATGTTTCCAAATAGCACCTAGAAGCTCCATAATGGTTATAGTGTTAGGCTTAAGAGGGACAAATACTACAATCTCATGGTGAGGGAGATGCAACAGATTTTGTATGCTTTGGAAACTGACCAAAAAAGAAAGAAAAAAGTAGTCCAGGTAATTTTCTGGTACAATGCTTAAAGAAAACATACAACTGTCTGTCTAGCAAATACAGCATCTAGTAGCCAGCTTCCGAGACTTCACATGAAGATATAAAATCTTTCCATACTGTAGTGGTTTAGTAATCATTATAAAAAGATGGAAATGTGCACTGGATTCTTTTTTTTGGGTATGTTTGCTTTTTAAATATTTACTTAGAATACTTCCTGTGTATGAAAACACATGTGTGTGTTGCACCTGCTCTGTTTTCCCATCTCCTTATTTATATATTCATTATCCTGCAGCCAAGTATTCAAATGACAGCATCTGTAAATATATTCCTCAGGTATTCACACTGTGTTATTATATTGAGAGTGACTCTATAGCACATTTATATCAACGCATATACAAAGCTTTCCTTATATCTTTTATAGAAAACATTTTAAAAATAACACCCAGTCTTTTCAGTGGCATTTTTTTCTTCTCCAGATATCTTTCTCAGTTTTTCTATATGATCTGCAAGTACAAAGAAAAAGAAAATATTAGAGAAGAAGGAAGGTAGGCAGCAAAACAAGTATTTCTACTGAACATAACTTCTTTTCCATTTTTCCCTTGCATTTTATAGTCACCAAAGCAACTCAACGTAATCATCTCTGGTTATTTTTAGATTAAAATAGGCTGTTTATTTAATAATGACCAATACTAGCCTTGCCTGGTACACTCACAGATGTATAAAAGGTCTGTCTTATATGTGCCAAGTGTAGACAGACTAGGACATACAGAACTGTCAAATCTAACTTTTAAAATACATTTTACCAGAGAAGGACAGAATGAACACCAACTTGTTGGCAATCTTTCTGCTTCTGTAGCTGCCAGGCTCTGAGCTGTCAGCCCTGGGGTGTTCTTTGCAAAATATACCTTCTTTTTACCATCCTGAATCGGATGAACTAACTTCTCAGAAAGCTGCTTTCTGTCCCTCTGTTCTATATCCTTTCAAAATGCTTTGGAGAAAACCAAAAGTACTCCAGCCTTTGGTAAGGAAAACCTACAGGAAAACAGCCCATCATGATTCATTTCCTTGACCTTTTTATTTTGATTTTTTTTTTTTAGTATCCAGATCACTGGCTCCCAGGGATAAACACTGACATTGGTTTGAATTCCCAAGGTCTAGAATTCTGAATAAGGAAATTACAATTATTTTTTTTTTTGGAAATGATTCATGCTTTGCCTTCCTGCCTCACTTCATAGCTTTTTATGTTAAATACATTTAAGTCCTTAAAGATGTAAAGTGATGTGTCTTATTCTTTAAAAAGTGTGATTTGGTGGGTTTTTTTTACATACGGTAACACAAGGCTTCTGACCTTTAGAAACAGCAAAACTAAAATTTTCATAGCAGAAAAAAAATAATAGTCTTATTCAAAAAATTAAAGCCTTTAATATGAGGAAGTTCAGTGTGTAATCACCACTATACAAGACAGCATTATCTTTCAGTTAGGATTTACATCAAAATGAAATAGAATGTAAAGTATTATCCATACATTTCTATAATTCTGCAAGTTAATTCTGCTGATTTCTCCAGAAATAAAGGCATGCACATTTTAAAAAATCAGTTAGGCTTTTTCAATGGTTATCATTGACTATTCTGTTGGGAATACTTACATTTTTGTAACAACGGTGATTTAGATTTGTTTTGTTCACAGGAGACACTTTTTAAAAGCTCCTTCCCGCTAGTTATGCACAACTCTTAAAAGGAAGGGAAAAAGGAGTAAAAAAAGCACAATCACCAAATAAACTTTATCATAGACCAAAGAAGTTGCACCAAAATTTAGGATTCTGGAAGACATATAGGGCTGTCACATCAATGACTTGATTTGGTTCGCTCCTTTCTCCTTTGCAGCAAGAGGAGGATGATGAGCAGCCTTGGCTTTGGTGGATAGGCATTTTGTATAACACAGAAACATAATCCATTAATTGATGAAGTTGGTGGGAATTTGGCCATTAAAGTGTGACTGCCTTAAGTGTATGTGGGCTTCTGATTACTTTAGCTGCAATCTGGAGAAAAACAATAGCTTTAAAAGCCCCCATCTATCTGACTAACTTTCACTGTTTGTACTCTTTAAAAATCCTTTCATTATAAAGTTTGAAAGATCATTTTCTGTGTTTGCCTTTTGTAGTTAATCTTCTTTTCTGCTGAGCAAGAGAATGTGTCTGAATGTTACTGGGATGAAAAGAGGGCTCTTGCTTAACTCATTTTGTAAAAATATGATATCCTCTATTCCTTGTCCTCCAGTAGTTCACTGGATCACTAATACTCATCAATCAGTATTTGTGTCAGCTGCTGCCCTTTTTCTACTTTATCACGGGAAAAGGCAACGTGGAATTTTGATATTCCATGCCTTTCCTTAGCACCGTGTCATCCATTTGCTGTATAAATGAGAGCTGATGAAATGAGCATAACTCAATGCGAGAATTTATGGAAATGGGAAGTTGTTGGTTTTGCTGTATTATTTTTTTTCAGTGAACTTTCTAAGCAATTTGCTTTTACCTGTTCATGTTAATTCTTGCGTGGATTTAACTCGCTCATGCTCTCACACAGGTGTACTCACAAACACCAAAATATATGTATACAAGTGTGGCCTGGCCCCAGACAAGTGTGTGCAGCGTGGAGGCAAAGGGATGGTAGATATCAAATTCTCATCAAGTCTCTTGAGTTCTTCTTGAGCAGAAGTGAGGAATGCACTTTTAACTTGTTTGTTGTGCCTTGTGGCAGTGGATGCTGTCTGGAATCTTTTCTGTCATTATTTTTTCTGGCTTCTCATAAGTCATAGTCAGAGTTCTTGAATTTTGCATCCTTTATATGGACGGTGGGCGGTTCCAGTACTTTTCTCTCTTTTCTTGTTACCTTACCTGTAGGTAAACTTGTTCTTCTTTTAACTGTCGTTTGCATGAAAGCATGCAGATGGCGCTCTTTATCAAAACACGCCAAATCTAGACAGCGTTTTGAACAAATGCAAGCGTTTTTTAAGGTAATTTTTTTTCTAGAAGTGGCATCATGGCTTTTAACCCTGTATATTGCTTTCTTTTCATGAGATAGCATCGGTATTGGTATGTAGTCTTGGGAGCGATGGAGTGATGTCAGTATGGAGACCTAAATCTTGTGGTAAAGAGAAGGATGGGTTTTGATGTAGTGATGAGATGTGGACAGTCCTGTGTGTTTATCTACATTGTGTTGGTCTTTTCTGTAAACCTGACTGGTTTTAACAATTTTTTTCTTGCAGCTGCTTTGTGGACAATACAATACGATGGTTCTTTTGTCTAAAGAATAACATCATGTCAAAGCAGGTGGGCTTCTTTCTCAACACCATTTAATGGCTGGGTGCTGGAGGCAGGAGAATTGGAGTGAGTTCTAAGACAGGTGGGATTCCTCCCTAAGGTATATGTTCCGTTAAAATCTTACAGGTGATAGGCAAGGTAAATGAGAACAGTAGATATTTCTCTGGTAACCAAGAAGCTGAGAAAAGACATGATGTCCTGGCATGTAGGAAGAGTCTTCTCAGTGTGGGACTTCTTAGATTAACGATCATAATATTTTAATCGATTTTCTGGACAGTTAAACTGTGTAGTCTAGGTCCAGCATCTTGAACTTTGGCCTTTTCAGTCATCTTTTTCAGTGTGGGGCCATGTTCACAATCTGGTCCATTTTTCTTCCAAGGCTTTTTCCTGCCCTGAAGTGTTTGCTGGTTATAAACTAGATCAATCCTTTCCACTTACATGGGCAAGTTGGATGTCCTTTGGATAACCAGAACAGAGCAGAGTGTGTGAGTGTTCCCGCTCCCATCTGTCACCTCCCATTTGACGTGATAAGCATTTCTGGAGGAGGGTAAGAAGATGCTGGTGTCCTGTCTCTGCTACACAGCAATGGCGCAAGCCCAGCTGGGGGAAGCAGCTGCTTATTCAGGACAGCTATCTAAGAGACTTGGGCTGACCAGCATTTACTTTCTGGTGGAGGGAGCCCATTACCAAGATCATCTTCAAGAAGAAAACTGCTGAGAACTCCACACAGAAACCTAGACCCTTTACTGAACCACTGGCAGCAGAAAATGGCAGCAGTGAGTCCACTATCATGTATGTCAGGACAGCTAGAATAGATTATTGTGGAGGGTTTACCCTCCATAGAAATTGCTGTAGTCACAAGTGGGAGTTAAGTAGGCTCTGTGGCATAGACACTTGAAGAGGAGACCTGGAAACTCATGCATTATAGTTCCTCTGCTTTCGCTCAAATCTGACGTCTTGGCAGGTCACTAGAGGGCTTGAAGTGGGTAATTTTTAGACATGCATCTGTCAATCTGACCTCCCTACTCAGCAAATACCGTATCTGGGAACTGTCTAAACTCTGTAGGAAACCCATTAAGCAGTTACTGAAAAGAATGAATAAGTAATAACACAATCTCCTCACTCTTAGTTGCCTTAAGCACTGAACAATATCTTCATTCTTCCTTCTTTCCTTCTTTCTTTTCCTGTGAATCCCTGCTGGTGGCATAAGGACTCAGCCTTTCTTTAGGAGTGAAATCCTATCCCATCCCTCATTGAGATCAGTTGACAGGAGGTTGTGTAAAGTGAGTTCATTCTTGAAATGTCATTATAGCATCTTTATTTGGGATTAATTTAGTCTTTAAAATAAATGATGGCATTGGGTGGTCCTCAACATTGCTAAACTCTGTCAACTGCTTCTAGTGTGCTTTATCAGTCCAATAGGCATGGATTGGAAGCAGCAGAGTAAGAAATGAGAGTATGTTGTAAGAACAATTAAAACATTGCAAATTTTCTATCTAGGGGGAGGATGATAAATTGTGTGCATCTACTTACCCTGTTAGCCATAATTCAAGTTGTAATTATTCAGCTTTTTCTTAGCGGTTAGAGAAAAAGAGATGGGCTTTGCCCTGGAGCAGTGTTCTGGCGGTGGACTTGTGCTCTTACTGAGATTTCCACCTGCAGAAAACAAAAGACTGCTTCTTTGCACCTTCACTTCACTGTTATATGGGCAAAGTTTAATCCCAGCTGACTTGCCACCTGCTGCTGTTTCTTACCATCTTAAAAGAATTTTCTCTGCTGAGACTGATTTGGTTTTCTGCTGGTTTCTTTATAAAATTAAACTATTTCTGTATTTTTATGCAACATTATTATTACATTATTCCAACTTTTCTAGTCAATAATTAATATTTATATGTAATGTTATTTAAAGCGTAGTTCTTTGGAATGCTTTTGTGATCTTTGGTTTGTGGTTTTGTTTTTGGGTTGTGGTTTTTTTCCCTAGAACTTCTATGGTTCTAAATTTGTTATAGGGAATGAGTAGAATTAATGCCCAGGTAAGGAAAGTTTTCTTACAGCTTTGCTAGGGCCCAGGCTTTAAGGATTGTTCCCTCTTGATTAAATGAGAATAAGAAATTGTGGACTTCATGGGTAATTCATTTAACTAATTCTCTTTGCCAGGAGGAACAGGTAAATATTCTTCATGTTGTAAAAAAATAATTTTTTGTTCCTTGTGGGTTAAATGAGTTCCTAGGTATATGATGAGTTAAAATAATTTTTATATATGATGAGTTAAAGGAGTTTTTATAGTACTGGGTACCTAAATTAATGAAGAAGCAATAGTGCAGCTATGTATACGTGGACATTTAAGGCAGGGAATGTAAGGATCTGTTATGTAGAAACTTCTGTGTGTTCCAAGGTATATGACTTCAATGTTATTTTTACAGTGGTGACTGAACTAGGAGTAGTCCATCAGTTTCCATAAGTTTTACCAGATGAATGTGGGGTTAGAATGGATAATTTCTGCCAGAGGAATTAGGTTTTTTAAATTTTGAATGCTGCAGGGTAAATTATATTATAGAAAGTAATTAACGTACAAAGATCTTGCAGTTGTGCCATATGAAAAGTGAGAAAAGGTTTAGGTTGCCAAAATCGGTGTGCTGAAGTGAATTGCACTGTTATCTGGGGATAAGCTTGTAATTAATTGTTTCATTTTATAATGACGCATATGCAGACGCTCATGAAAATACATAACATAATTGCAGAGTTGAAAGGTGTGATCTGACAATGTCAAAATGCTGGGACAAGATGAGATTTAACACCTGGTTCCCCAGAGATGTGCCATTCAACCAGGGAAGCTCCAGGGCTAGCCTGGCAGGAAAGTAAACGTTTGATTGTAGCATCCTCTGTCAGTCTGTGCTGTCTCAGGTTTGGAGGCTGCCTGAGCCATTATTAGCCTATAAAGTCATGTCACTTTGTGAGTTCCATCTCCTGAGAACGATACTTAAAGATGCACTACCGGTGTGTAAGGAAAAGACTCATTCAGTTGTTTGCTAATGACAGCTGTGACTGGCTCTTGCAATGTTTGTGTGTCTCAGAGCCCGCTTAGAAAAATCTGATCTGTCTTTGCATGAAAATGTTATTTATGTCTCTGAGTTTACCATGAGAGTTAAAACTTTATGCTGATATTTTAAGTGTAGCTGGTGTAAAAAGATGTGGGTAGTGAGTATCTTAACCTCTAACTTATGTTCCTGTGCTTTTTTTTTTTTTTTCTGTAACTATCTTGATTCTTTACTTGCTTATTGAAGGCTGCAAGTGTGCACACGGTCAGAGGGTTCGTTCCCATTTGTGTTGCTGAGAAGGAAGTTAAAATTATGTATGTGTCTAGTTTAGTAAAACTTTTCAACACTTCAGTTCCATATTTATCATAGAACATGGCACTTCCAAATAAAATGCCAATTGCTATAATAAAAAGAAATCCTGACAAACAACTTACCAGTGGTTAGTTATCCTCTGGTTATGCATTATGAAATGCGTATTTTAGAAAATGAGAAGCTTGTATTAAAATCTGAAGGTTGGAAATAATTTTTTGATAAAAGGATTTTTCCTGCTGAGACGTGAAGTTAAAACCTTCTGGAAGAGAAATTGTGTCAATTGCTGAAAAGAAAATACATCCTCTAATATTTTGGTTTCTGTTCTGCTATGGCTTGTACCAGTTCCTTAACTCAAATTCATGTAAATTTTGGCAAACTAAAGGCAAAAAGAAATGGAATACCTTTTACAAGTAATTAAAAACAGAGACTTGGGGAAGATTTTAACCTTATTTCTGGTGCCATTTAGGCATATGTTTTGACTCTTAACCTTCCACGGTTACAGAATGACCTAGGTCTTTTTCCCAGGACTGCTCCAAGTGACTGTGTAGAACTCCACACATGGAGGGCCCCATGCGTGGTGGGTACAAATGGTGTCCCCAGTGAGGCTGTCTCCTAGGGAGGTGCACACAGTGCTGTGATGTCTATGGGGGAGATGGCTCCTGAACAGATCTTCTGGGTGGGGGGAACCAGATGAGTCTGGAGCTGGAGCAGGGCGAGTGGATCAGAGGGCTGGACAGACTGACCTGGTGCATTTTGTACTTTTTGGGACCATTCCTGGGGTCAGGACCTTATATGCTGGGAAAAATCCTTAGAAGCTGTGTAGCTGTTGGTCCTGCAGCATGGTGAGCTTTTTCTCTGTTTTTCTGTTTCTCCTGTTTACTGGCTTTTCCTTCTAGTGCCCTGACTCATGCAGCCTGCCAAACCATTTCTTTGCTCTCTGGGTGAACTGGTCACAAGGAGATTGTTCTGCTTTCAAGGCTTTGCTGTGTGCACATGTGGTTCCTTCTTGCAAAGGATGTTTAATTGTCCTGGCAGTCAGCGTATGTCTGTCTATATATCTCTTTGGGTTTGTGATTTGAGATAGAACTGGTAGGGCTTCCTCTACCTATCCTTTGGCTCAAGAGAAAGATGTCCCCGTCTCCTCTGCTACTCCCCACAATGTCCACTACTCCAATTCTTCATCCCCAACAGCAGCTGGATCATAGTCTCACACATCTCCATGGTGGAGGGGCCAAAGTTGAATGTTAAATGTCCTGGTTTCAGTGTGGTCCCCACCTGACTCTTGCCACTGTCGCAGTTCTGAACTGCATCTCATTTTATTTTCCCTTGCTGCTACTTTGCTCCCATGTTTTGTCCCCCTCTCCCTTCCCTTTGTTTAGTTAAAAATCAGGAAGGTTTCCCTGCCTTTTGTATTTATTCCTAATATTTGAAGTAGTAGCTATATTTCAGCCACGCTTTGTTTCCCCTGCTTTTCACAGGCGAAGGCCATCTCTCTGGCTGTCTTTTGGGAGACTCATCTAGTGGGAAAGTGCAGTTGCTCAGAAGCACACCAGAAGTTCACAAAGCAGCATGGAGCCATGTGAGGGGAGATTTAAGCTAACCCTGCTTGAGGCTGGTCACAGTCCCGCACCAGTGAGTTCAGACAGCACTGCTTTGGGAAGAGGCTTGATGCCTGTAGACTGAGTGGTGGCAGGAGGGTTGAGGAGGAGGCAAGATGGGATGGTGAGTGTGTAGCCCTGCAGGCTGGGGAGGGATGCATCTGCAGTGGTGGTGGTGGTGGGGTGGCTGCTTGCACCCATGAGTGTCTTTGCAGGGTGGTGTCACCTCCTATGGAAGAGTGCAAGGCCCATAGTGTTGGTTAGCAGCAGCTAACAAAGCTGAGCACAGGCTTTGCCATTAAGAACATAAAGGTAAAATGGGGAGGATAAAGGAGAAATGGAAGGGTATAGGGAAATGAGAAGGTTTGGCACCACCTAGGAGTTTAATGTGTGATCTAAGTGTTGAAGTACAGTGTGTGCTTCTCAGCTTTGTAGGTGACATCAGGCTGGCAGTGAGAGAAGAAACGTCAGAGGATATGATTTGAATTTGAAGTGACCTTGATGTGTTGGGAAGCATGCCCTGAAGACCTCAGAGATGCTCAGGCTCTTTGCTGAGATGGGAATAATGAGCTACAAAGCTTCAGGAGGGGAGTCGAGGTAAGGAGGGTTTGTGGTGTGTCATGGGAGAGAAAGAGGACATGACAAAGCTGGAAAGTGAGAGGTGGAAGGAGAGAAAAAAAACCTGGAAAGGTAATTATGCTGTTTAGTGATGCAGGGTAACCTGAGCTGAAGGTAACTGCAGTGCTTAGCTTGCATCTTATTTTCAACATGTTGTGAGCCCACAAGCTTTATTATGAAGATAAGTGGGGTGGTAGATAAACTAAACATGAACTAAATCCTTTTGTAAGTGGTGTTGCACCATGGATCAGACTGTATCACAGACCTCACTTTCTTCAGGGTTTGTTAATTCTCACTATAAGAAAAATCTGACTGGATTTACGAAATGCAAACAATTTTTTCCCTTACAGCAGAGGAGAAACTTTAAGCCTCTGATGTCTCTTTCCATGGTAATGTGATTAAAAATATGAATCCAAACCTCAACAAATACAAAAACAATGCAAGATTATGACATAATTTTCAAGAGAGTGTACTGGAAACGTGTGGCTCAGACTGCCCAGAAGCAGCCATTTGATCAACTTGTCAGATTAGATAGAAATAGATGTAATTTTCTTTAGGGCTGCTGCCTAGCTAGTTACTTTGGCGTGTGAATGTCTGGTAGATCCCAACATTGGTTTGTGAGGTTTGTCTAAGGAGCTCCCCATCGGAGGATGTGGCTGCATCTATGGAAAGTCAACCTTGCAATGCAATGAGTAACTTGGAGTGCTTTTGTACTGGGGGACTGGGGTGTTTGGGAAGTGCAACCCTGGCTGCTTCCCTGACTGCAGTTCAGTGGTGTCAGTCACAAGTAAGAAGGGTTGTGTGTCCTGCTAAGCTCCCTGGAGGATCCTCACTTCTGCTGCTGAGGCAGGCAGCTGGCTTTCTAAGACCTTGTTACAGTTTGAGAAAACCCATAACAATTTATTGTCATTCAGGCAATTATTCTATCACCCGATGACCCCTCTCCACCCGGGAAATAGGAATCGGGGAACACAAACATGAGGGTTGAAATGTAAATAGATTTAATAGAAGAAGACTAAATTATTAACAATAATACTAAAGAACCGATATTAATCCCCATAATGATGTAAAATGTACAAGAATTATACTCAGCCAATTCTATCAGCAGGAAGCTGTGCACTCCCAGCAGCGGACAGCAAATGTGGGACAGTGTGAGTGCAATGGCTTTGGGGAAGAAGGAAGGCTTCAGGGGTCCAGCACCGGGGCAAGGAGTTGTCTGGACTGCTGCCATCAAGGGAGAGCCAGCTACGCAGCAAACTTTCCTAATTTATATTGAATGTGACATTCATGGTATGAAATAATCCTGCTGGCCATCTTGGGTCAAATGCCCAGGTTTTACTCTTGTCCCTGCACCTGGCAAGGCTCGAAAACACTGAGACCTTGAATCTCACAGAACCTGGCTGGCCATAAAGTAAATATTTTCATGAATTCAGGCACTAGAGTCTTCTAAAAGTGCAATTTTCCCCAGCATTGGAAGAAAAGTTGGTCTTGGGTCTCTCAACCCAGGACAGACCTGAAGAAATCAAAGGGAGTAAGGGCTGGAGGGAAAGGCTCTAGGAGTAGAGCAAGGGGTTTGGAGGACATCTCTCCTTGTCCCTCCCTGTGGCACTGCAGGATATAAAGGTATCTGGGATCAAAGAAACGCGTTTTCTAGTTCCCCTTCCTTCATTGGTCAACTTGTATGGAGTAACACATCTAACTTGCACAGTAGTTCTGGGAGGAGATTTTCAGATGTGTTTGGGACAAAATGTTGCACAAAATTACAAATTGTCCTGTGCTCAGACTTACTTATAAATGATTTTGGCTTTCATTTGAAAGCATTATATTCAGGTTAATGTTCTGCCAAGCTTAGGCTAGGATTTACTGCCAAGGAGACTGAGGGCTCTTTTGGCACTAGATACTATAGGTAAAATCACATAGTAGAACAGTCCTGTCTCCTGTGGAGACTGTACTTTCTTAGTTAACCTGTGTGGGAGCAGAGCTGTGCCTACCCAGCTGCCAGACTCAAAGAGGCTCATGTGAAGAATCAGCAGTGAAACTATGGAGCAGATAAACTTGATCTATGGAGGTGCACTATGGGTGGCTTCCTGAAGTAGTAATTACTTGTCATTACAAACCCCAAAATGTTATAGTTTTGTTTGTGACACCTTGGTTGCAAGTGTCACAGCTAATAAAAGGTCTTTTGGCCAGCTGGGGTTATAGACTGGCGCATGAAGTCAGTGTGTGTGACTTGAGTTTAGTAATAAGTGGAACTGTAAGTCATAGGTAATATGGTTGTGTATATCTGCTTTCTTTCATTGGAGCAAGCTGAAAAACTTGCTTATTTCTCTTTTAATTTCTAACTTATCTTATTTGGCCCTGCTTTAGTGTAATTGGTTCTCTTGGTCTGCAGAGTGTCAAATCCCTGACTTCAGCCTCACTTGCCTTTTCAAGCTGGTTTACCTTCCTAGTTTGTTCACTGCTGAACTTGGCCTTGCTGACTTAATCTTTCTCAGTATTTTTCTTGGTGTATCTAATCTGGCAGCACTTTTCAATAAGGTTTCTCCAGAGGTGTTAAGTGGCAGCAAACTTTCCAGAGACCTCCATAGGCAACTGATGTGTCTCTTTTCCCAGACCAATTGTCTCATTAACCTCTGCTGGGAAGGAAGCAAAAAATTCTGCTAAAATGATAGATGATCATGGATTGGGAAGAAAGGACTAACTCAAAGAATAGTTCCCCTTAAACAGTGTTATATAAACAGTTGAGGAGTTGACATGGTGCTTGGGGATATGGATTAGTGTTGGATGCATTTTTGTGTGGTGTGTTGGGTTTGCTAGTGTTGTGTTGTGTGGTGGTTTGTGGGCCTTTTTTTTGTTGTTGTTGTTTTTTGGTGGGTTTTTTTTTGTGTAGTTTTTTTTGTTTGTTTGTTTTGTTTGTTTGTGGTTTGTTTTTTGTTTGTTTGTTTGTTGTTGTTTTTTGTTCCCCCCCCATTGGTTAGACTTGATGATCTCAAAAGGTCCCTTCCAACCTAGGTGATTCTGTGATTCTGTCATTGTTGGATAAGTTACTGCCATTCTCACTTCCAAGTAGCCAACCTTTTATTTAGAATTTTACAATTACAAAATCTAGTCTTTACTGTCCCTATTTGTAGTATTTTCTGTAGTTCCTCAAGTTACAAAATGTCTTAATTTTTGAAGGCCTGAGGCAATGGGAAAGAATAAGATACATTTAAATCCACCTTCCTTTCTCTGCCATACTCCAGCTTACTATTACCTTATCGTCAAGATGTGACTGACAGAGTCACTGGGGTACTCACTTTCAGCGTCTTGAATAGCAAATAGTGTCAGGAGCAATGACAAATGACACTGGCAAAGCACCAGCATTATAACTAGCAAAACACTTGGTTTGCATGCCTCAAATCTTGCTTGTCCTCTGCTTATACTCATCTAAATACAGGCGGAAGCTCTTCCTACAAGCTTTTTTCCTGTTTTTGCAGGCATTTCCTCCAGCCCTTATTTCTCTAACCAGTCCAATTAATTATGTTGCACTTTGGCAGCAGATTTCCCCAAGTACCTTCCTAAGCTGGTGATTCCCAAGGGGTTACTCTCTGTCTCAAGTGATTATGAGCCTAACAGCTCATTTTTGGAGAGGAGCTGCTTGCAGTGAGTAGTGAATCAAAAACGCAGAAGTCGGATCACCAGCTGAGGTGGATATTTCTGGTGAGAGCCTTCTGCAAATCTCTCTGCATACCCTGTTCAGGGAAAATTGGAAAAGGGTGGATTCTGCAGAGCAGTGATTTTAAAAGTTACTTTCTTCCCTGGCCCTGAATTATGTACAGAGTGAGCTCTGTGCAGGGAGACTGTCACTTGTATCACAGCAAGCCCTGTCAGTGGACCTTCATAGAATCATAGAATGGTTAGAGTTGGAAGGGACCTTAAAGATCATCGAGTTCCAATCTCCCTGCCATGGGCAGGGACATTCATCTTTTTTCACTCCCCCCTCTTCCTCAGTGGTACCTGAACACGTATCGGGAAATAGACAAGGCCAGTGGGTAGGGATGCAGAATAAGGGTGTTAAGGTGATTTGGTGTGTTTTTCCCTGTTGTGTTTTGTTTTGCCAACCTAAGGAAATCATTACTAGGTGGCTTTTCAGAGGCAGCTTCGGAGTTACTGCCTTGATGCTGTCTAGTCTAAACTGCATTTTGGGTCACTTTTATATAAGATGCATTTCTTTGATGCATACTTTTGATGTGGCTTTTGCATCTAGGTCGGAAATCTACGTGATTAGCGGTGTAGCGTGTGTTATTTCTCTGGAAGGAGAAAGTCACCTCTGAGATTGCAGCGCAGAGAGTTACAGGAATTTGTATCATCTGGTCACTTCTAGCAAGAGAAACATATGAGTGTGCTCACGGCTCTGAATGGGACATTCAACTGACCTGCGGGCAGTCGTTGCTTCGTTTGCTTTGATTTCCCATTCAGTAGGTAGAGTGTGAATGATGGAGTCCAGAAATCTGATTTATTCCTGTGCCATTGTGCTTTCCAGAGTCAAATAATCTTGTTTCAGGCAGTAACAAAGTGAGACCTGTGAGATCTATTCTTAGTGAAGTGCAGTAACTTCTGATTGTTCTTAGTCAAGGGAGATGGGAAGAGTTGGGTAGGATCCCTTCCTTTGAGACCTGGTGCTTATTCTGTCATCTAAGCTATGGTGTATCAGCTAAGGATTGCTTGTCCTACGTTATTATATCATCTTCCTCCTCCCTGATTTGCCTCTCTTAGAAAATGAATAGTAATACAAATTCCCTACTTTATTTAATTGATTATTTGGCTTGATAATACTATGTCATCAGAATGTCAGAAGAAAAGCTTTAAATATTGAAGTCTGCGGGTTGACCTTTAAGTCTTTGTTCTTTAGAATGAATTTGGACTTTCTTGCTCATGGCTTTAATTCACTGATGCATTTTAATGGAAAATTGATATATTTTTTCTTCCTAAAGATCACATTTACATTAAAAAAAAAAAGGAAAATTATATTTTAAGAAAAGATTTGCTAACAAAATGAAAATGATGTCTTGATCTACGCTCTTGATTTCTTGATTTCAGGTTTTGAAATTATTTTCATTAAGGAAAGGTTCATCATAGTGCTGGGGCTCTTTCTCTCATTAAACTCTTTGCTATATTGCAAGGAGAGATGATTACTAGTCGTTATCTAATTTTGCTTTACAGAAGACAAACATCAAGAGGTGCATTTTCTGTCCTTATTTTCAAAACTGGTAGGGCTGAAAGACTTATCCACTATTTATTCTCTAAAAACAAACAGAACCCAGAAACCAACAAACAATAAACCCTCAACGTTCTTCTGTTTTCTTATTGGACTAGAACACATGGTATAAACCTTACAAAACCTGGAGTGAGACTGGCAAAATGCCATTCTGTTGAAAGAGCATCATTATAAAGTCAATACCAAATGCCACTAAGAGTGCTATTAACATGAAAAGAAGAATGAAAAAATATATCTGTCGAATTTGAACAGTGTGGGTCAGATTCTGTTTTTCATGCTAAATGTTGTTAGGTGAAACTGGAGTAAGGTTGTGGTGGCTGTAGAATTAGGAGGAAGCTTATGCAAAGGTCGAGGCAAAGTTGTGCCTTTTATCTGGAGTCCTTCAGTGCCAACTAGGGCACCTCCCCTTTTTCTCCTTACTCTGCTTTTGCTTTAGCTTACATAGAATCATAGAGTGGTTAGAGTTGGAAGGGACCCTAAAGATCATCAAGTTCCAACCCCCCTGCCATGGGCAGGGATACCTCCCACTAGAGCAGGTTGCTCAAAGCCCCATCCAGCCTGGCCTTGAACACTTTCAGGAATGGAGCATCCACAACTTCTCTGGGCAACCTGTTCCAGTGCCTCACCACCCTCACAGGAAAGAATTTCTTCCTAATCTCTCATCTAAATCTTCCCTCTTCCAGTTTAAAACAGTTACCCCTTGTGCTATCACTGCACTTCCTGACAAAGAGTCCCTCCCCAGCTCTCCTGTAGGCTCTCTTCAGATACTGGAAGGCTGCTATCAGGTCTCCCCGGAGCCTTCTCCAGGCTGAACAGCCCCAGCTCTCTCAGCCTGTCTTCACAGGAGAGCTGCTCCATCCCTCTAATCATTTTGGTGGCCCTTTGCTGGACCCATTCCAACAGTTCGATGTCCTTTCTATGTTAAGAACTCCAGAGCTGGACACAGGACTCCAGGTGGGGTCTCACGAGTGCAGAGTAGAGGGGGAGAATCACCTGCTGCAAACCGCTGGTCACACTTCCTTTGATGCAGCCCAGGAGACGGTTGGCTTTCTGGACTGCCAGTGCGCACTGCTGGCTCATGTCAAGCTTCTCATCATCAAACAGCTATGAACCATTAAGTGGATATGTAGGAACTGAGAAATGTCAGACTCAGACCTTCACTATTCTCCTCTCACAGTGAAGCTGTGGAGCCCCAGTGTCCTTCTAATCTTGGTCCATAGATACCCCAGGGCCTCTCTGGACCCTTCTCTCTGCATCTTCTCTGATACAGAGGTTGTTCTTATCAGAAAGGAATTATAATCAAAACTTTTCAACAGGTGTGTTGCGGGGTGGGAAGAAAGAACAGATTAGGAACAGAAAGGATATTTGGGAGCTGCATTACTTCTACAAGAATGCAAAAAATGTGAGCAGAACTATTGCTGGGGTTGGGGATAGTGCCAAACTGGCTGTCTTGGCAAAGAGGTGCCTTTGAGAAATGTAATGGTGGGGACTTGGCCCTGGTGGTGTTGAGAGCCAAATTCTCTTGCCTGCAGCCATGGATTAGACCTGCAGGATCTGTGGCACCCATGCATTTTTTTTTAATATAGATATATGTATATGTACGTGTATATTGAACACGCAGACACAAGTGGTTTTATGCCTATTTAGTCTGTATCATTGAAAAGATGTTGCTATCTGTATTTGCTGGCTCTCTGCTTGCTGTGTGTTCTATAAACCAGCTTCTATCACAGTGGTTAGAAGAAATCAGCCAACAGATGATGAGTAACAGGTTGCTTGCATGATTGTTTATACAGTAGGAAGAAAGACTTCTCGTCCAGAACTAGTCATACATACTAAATACCACCTCAATCTTATGCCTTTTTTTTTTTCAGAGTTGGTCTGGTTGTTTATTGTTTTTATCAAGGTTCTCTTATTATTTCAATTTAAAAAAAAAAAAGCCTTTTGGAGACTCTTAAAATGTATTTGTTGTTTGGCAAAATAAAACTAAGATGACAAACTTTCTCCACCAAATACAATTTTTGGAAAGGAGTTATTAAAACAATTTATGACTCTTGACAAAAACATTTTTTTCAATAATACATGGTGAAAATATTTCATAGTGTACTTTTCTATAATTCTTTTGAGAACTAACAATTTTTAAGTGTTATATAGTTGGTTTTGTGTTGTTTTTTTTTTTTTAATTTTATGATAATTAAATGTTTTATTTCTTTGAATAGTGTTGGGCAGAAACTGAAAAATATTAGTCCATCCTCATTGATGGTCCCCCACACCTCCTTTGGAATTTAACAACAGGTGTTTTTGAAAGGCATTTTAACTTCTAGCATTCAAAATAATGTTTGGGGGAAAAAAGAAGCCCTAAAGTTTTGGTCACTGAGTAGGTGTGTTTTTAAAAATTAAGTAAAGCATAGCTTACCTTTGGACTGAAATCAAGGCAGCTCTGACTACTTAATTTGCTAGGTTAGTTTCCCCTTACATCCATTGGCAGTACATAGCGTGTCACTGCTTATAGGATGCTTGTACCTTGCTACTCTCTTGTTACACTTAATTGTAATGGCAATCAGTAGTAAAATCTGCTCCTCTCCCTTTACAGCAACACAGCAATGTGGGGATTTGACCCTATAGCGATTAGATTTGTCTTCTTCCCCTGCCTTCCAAAATGTTGTGTGTGTCTATGTGCACTCATATGTCCATCCATAGATACATAAATGCCAAGTATTTTGACCACTCCTGTCTTGAGACATACGTACAATAGCTATAGTATTATATAAATATACATTTATACATATATATTTATAAGATTTAAAGTTTCTGAAAATGGAAATATTGCAAGGAATTGCAGTCACTAGAACTAAACTGGTATAATTGCAGTTTGTGCTCAGCATTTGGGGTGACTGATCCCACTGTGCTCTTGCTGAGCACTGGAAGAAGCTCAGATCATCTGCCTGTCCTGAATCTTTGTGAAGTGTTGGGGAATGAGCCATGATCCAGTAGGCCAGCTAAAGGAGATCACTGGACTGGTGGCAGGTTTTGCTGTGCATATGCATTTGAAAACAGAATTGCTGCCTCTTCTGAGGGAACAGAAATATTTTGATTTCAGGCTCTTCCCGTGCAGATAACTAGAAATGTTTACTAGACCAAAGCTTTAATGTGAAAATATAAACACGAGTTGGGTTAGTGTTTTTTTCCTGAAGATTTAATAGGGGAGCCCTCTGAAGGATGTGGCATTAGTTTTATCTACAAACCACTGACAGATTGCCTGAACTCAGGCCTTGAGACAGTGTCTTTGCTTTGGCAGGTGGAGATTTTTGACTATTGAAGTTCCCAACTGTGAAGATTTTATTTCAGCAAGAAAGATACTTTGGGTTTGGGTTTTTTTCCCAGAACAGGAAAAGGTAAGAACTGCTCTACCTTTAAACCAACCAACCAACTTTCCAGTTAGCCCTGCTATTCGAGGCGATTTCATTATCTTGCTGTGCCTCTGCCTCCAAATGGCCTTGGAGACATCATTTGAAGTACAGTGAAGTATTTGTTATGGAGTCAAAATGTCCTTGGTAATCCTGAGTATTGCTAGATTAAGAGCTTACCCAAAAGCCTAAAGCAGTATTTTGTACATTTTTTAGAAACACATGTAAACTATGTGCATTTCCCTTCCCACACCTGCTTATGCAATATCCTTAAACATTTCTTGCTACATGGTTGTGTCTTGAGGTAAAAGCATATCATATTTCTCTGGACTTTAAAAGCTTTTTATGATAGAAGAGCATTATGGTGTTAACACTAAGTGTCAAATAAAGTCCTTGTCTTGACAAATGAAGAATTTGGGGAAATATAGTCAGGTGTGAATGGTGTGTTCTTCAGGAAGCTGGTTGGGTTATTACCAGTTTGTCCTTGCTGAAGCCCTGTTTCTCTCACCTCCTGGAAGACACTCATCAGGGATGGACCCTTCCAGGGAGTACATATCTGGATTAAAGTCTCACCACCACTTCTTTTAAAAAGTTGGGGTTTGCCCCTCCTTGATTTTTTCCTTCTCCTTGCTATACAGCAGGTCCTTGTGCTGGGATTGTGCCTGTAGATGGGACTCCGTCCCACTCAGGCTGGGACACTGGTACAGATGGGTCCAGATGTGGTGCAGATGCAGCCTGTGCTGAATTGCAACGACTCCCTTCTTTAGCAACTTCAGCGACGCAAAGTGACCATAGTTTTAAAATATTTTGTTTTATTAAATGTTTAAAATAACATAAACATCATATTAACAATTTTATGGCTGAGGTTCTCATAATTTGTGACTTTACCATTTTATCTGATTTGAGAGCTCAAAAGATTACACCTTAACATTAGAAACTTTGTCATTAAGATTTATAACAGTAAGTTGTCTCATAGCTAACAAGAGGATAGAAACAGCAGATAGAACCATATAAACTTGAACAGTGGGAGAGTACATTTTTTTTACTATAAACTGGGGTTTGCCAAGATTATTTAAGAACAAGAAACCTTTTACAACCGGTTTCATGTTAATCTGAACAAACCAACTCAATTCATAGTTAACTTTTAAGCAATAGAGAAAAGTGGGATAGTACATCTTTAGTTATTCCCCAAATACGCATATCTTTTGTTTTTAATTCTCTTAAGAAAGTCTGTACCACCTTCATACTGATATTTAGCACCATGTAATGGGATATTCACCATTTAGCTTCTGGGGAATGTACAGTATGTTATTTACTCTGCTCTAGAATAAAGGGTCCAATTGTAATAAAAGTTCATCCTTGCTTTCTGCGGTAGAACGTCAACGCTGGAAGAGCAACAGCATGCTTTTGACCATGAAGCTGTAGCTTATTTACAAACAAAAGAATGCCCCCCTCCCTCTTTTCCCAGTTGCTTATTTGTCATGAGGATTGGATTAATAGCACTACAGGTTAGGTTTCCTTTACACTGGGAACTAGGGTAGGTTTTAATCACATCATCTTAAACTGAATTGGAACAGAGCATACCAAACAAGCACAGCCTGGTATTTTAATATGAGCTCCACTATTTTTACCATCTCTGTATGTTGTATAAAAAGACTGGTGGTGAAAGATGTAACTATACACACAGGCATACATAATAATGTTTTCTTAGAAAATGTAAAATAAGAAACTTATTGAGGGGGCGGGTACGTGCCAACAACCTGTAATCTACCAGTATGTCTGTTACCCTCCCACCTCTGTCAAGAAAGAATTGTATTTTCTTAACAAAGTTATTGAGATAGAAGGTGGAGGGGTGAGAAATTTTATTTTTTGGTAACAGACACGCTGGCGATAAACAGCTTTTGTTGTCAGTCAAAAGGTAGTTTAAACTCAGATTAATTTTAGGTATTTGGAGGGGTTTTTTTGTTATAGCAGTTTAATAAAAAAAGAGATACTTTTTAATTGCAAGCCTTATGCCCATTGCTTTTTGACAGTGAAATGATATTATTCAGCGTTTCATTGCTTCCGCACAGCAGTTTGTAGCTATAGCCTGCAGACTAGTGTATATGCATAGTATCAACAAAACCGTGCGTCGGTTCCACGTTATTTCTGTAGCAGCACTGCAGGCTTCTGACACCACAAGGGGGTAAGATGGTACACTGCAGGTTCATAGGCTATGACCAATTACAGAGGATAATCCCATTATACTGTCTTATGGCAGATATTTCGGGTCTGTACAGAATAGCTGTCACTATTGTTCACTCTGCTGCCTGTTGGTAGCTGGGAGAAGGAGAGAGGAGCCTTCTATTTCCTACATTTTATTACAAGAACCCAAACTGATAACAAAATGCTGATGGAGATCTTCACCTACTCCTTGGGAGGCAGACTCCTCTGAGCGTGGTAGCTCTTTGATCCCTTGAGTCTCTGCTCGTTTTAGCCTGATGCTCTGTGCCTAGCAATACTTCTGCTGTCTACGAGCAGAGGCTGCAGGAATGCTCCTCCTACTCCTCTTCCCTCCCTATAGCACTGCTACCTTTGTAGGAAGAAAAAACAAACCAAAACCACAAAAAGGCTTCAACCTTACAGGTACTAAAAGCTGTAGCCTCTAGCCATGAGTAATATCCACTCCCAAGTTGCTCATGTTAATTTCTGCACGGTTGCCACAGGACCTCTGATTGAACTAACAACTGTATTTGGCTTTTCTTTTGTCAAAAGCTTGTGAGAACACATGAAAAAGCAAGGGCTAGAACAGGGAAGAAAAGAAGCAGCTGTTACTTGGTGTTTTCTTTCAGCTATTTTCCCCAACGCTTGGGTTTCTTCAGAGCAAATACAAATAAAACGAGGAGCACACAGGACAACATCAAAGGTAAGTCAGTGCTTGAGGTGAGAACAAGTTCTTATGTCGCGTCCAGCTTTCCATGATGACAGTCACAACTAGCACCCACAGGCTATTGCCACATGTCATTCTCAGCACTGAGGTTTTTCTGAAATATTTCTGTGGTTCAGACAACCACCTGAAAACATCTCAAGCCACAAGAAATGAATTCAAGATCTAAATGTTACTGCATGGCATATCTGTGTTAAGAAAAGCTAACAGCTTGATCCCCCTTCCAGGCAAGCACAAGCCGGCTGCTGGCACTGCTGCGTGGGCTATGAAAGGTCTCCAGAAGAGCACACACCATCTGCAACAGCTATGTTTCTGCACCATCCCAAGCAGCTCCTGCTGCTTTTCAGACATGTGTAGTAGCTTTGTTGCGGCTGTTACCTTCAGCAAAATGCTGGAGAGCTTTAAATCATGGTATCACCGTTGTTCTGAATGGAAGCTGAAGCATCTTTTTTGCATGTGTGCAAAACGGGTCGGGATATGCTCATGGTGAGAAAAGATACATCTCAGACCTGTTGGGACAATAGAGCCTGTGCAAACAACTGGGAATGCCTAGAGGCATATGTGAGGCATGCATGGCATGACCAGCATTGGGGAAAGGAAGGCAGGAGACTTTACTCCATAGCAGGTCTGGTCTCCATCAGTCAGCTGGTGTAGGTGTAGCAGGTCTGCAGTATTTTACTTTTCTGTGAGACTCAAGTTCACGTCTCTTGCGCACAGCATAAGACTTCTGACCCTCGTAGGTGTTGCATCTCCTTGTACATAAAGAGTCATAAAAGACTCCTAGGACAGGAGTTAAAATTCTTACCTATGTTTTTTTGAATGCAGGGGGGGGTTTTTTATTTATTTATTTTTTTTTTCAAAATAATCTGCAGTTTTGTTTTGGTTTTTAGCCTTTCGTATGAGAAGACTGGAAGCTGGCTGATGACCTGAATATTTACTCAAGGGAATGCAGCCCTCCCAGAGGAAGCCCTACAGCAACCTGCCTCCCTCCACCCAGGTAGCCACAGTGTTTGCATTGCCACGTATAACACAGCTGACCTTGGCCATATACACTGCTACAGAAGCACTGTACGTGAAATATCTGGTCCCCAGCACCCAAACCCGTAGCTCCTAGTTTCTCAGGCAGTGACAGCTTGCTGATGTGTGATGCACAGTGTGCTCTGCCAGCTTGCTGCAGTTGGAAGTGTAGCTAACAACCAATACAGTTTCATTTTGAAAGTATGTTTTCAAGGCAAGAGCTTAAAAGATTTATATCTTTGTAAACTGGGTACTTGACCTAATTGAGCATAGATCAGGAGTAATGTGTGACAAACAGGGGGCCAGAGCTGTTTTACTGGTCACATTCTTCTTGCAGGCGTCCATTGGCAATTGCTTGAAACTAGACCTCTGGGCATAATGGGGAAGATTAATTCCTTGCACCTTTAGAAAGACTTTTGAACTAGCTTGCAGGCCTAAGATATATAAATATTCTGTCATCCTAACTTACTTGTTCCTGGCCTGCCAAAAGCAAGTATACTTTTTGAAGAATGCCGGCTTTGTAAATACTCTGCTATTCTCAGCCCTCAAAAGAGCAACTGTGTCATTTTTTGGTGATGTAGCATTACTTTTTCAGACAGCTAGCATGACACAGGACTAGAGAAATGGGATGTTGCATTGTTTAAAAAACTAGCTGCTTTAAAGTCTGGCAATCCTAAAGTGCTTATTGGGTGTTATCCGAATAAAAAAATATTCCAGTATTAAATCTGACTTTGAAAAATCTATAATCTAGATTTTCATGACAAATGAAAAACGGTTAGATTTGCATGATAAATCTGTTGCACTAAGGCTGTTGTTGCACCAGCTACTTTGAAGAAGGCTCTCTTTCTTTCTCCCCTCAGAGGAATTAATTTCACAAGGTGAAACTAGTATCTCCAATAGCCATGAGAGATAGGAAGATCCTCAGGCTCCTTTCTAAACTGCAGTGTAAGACAAAATGCATTACTTTCACAGTGCATGATTGCTTTTACACAGAAGTCAGTGAAACCTTTCCTATTTTCACTGAGCAGAACTGGCCTGATGGGATTTCCTCCATTCATGTCTTCACACTTTCTTTGCTAGTGGAAGTGCTCAGCTGCAAAGTGATTTAGCTGTAATGAAAGCGTGAAGGACAGTAAGTATTCAGGCTGTCTTTTGAGCTACAGGGAGAGAAGTTTTATGCGGACAAGTGGAAGGAGGAAAAACACCTATTCCTCAAAAATATTAGAGTTTCTGAATTCTGTCTTTTAAGGAGTCTTCTCTTCATTCTCAGGTAAACAGAGCATTTTTCAAGCCAAAAAACTTTCCAAGCAGATGATAAAGGGTGTTTTAATTGACTGGAAAATTAACCACAGAGAGAAAAAAAAACCCTCCATAAGAATGCAGCGTGTGTGAATAGATACATGAATTCTGTACACATCTTCAGTTATGGCTTGACAAGTATCAATCCTCAGTAGCAATCTAAGACAAGATCTGAAAACTGTTCAGTGCGTTCAATAGCCTGGTGTAACTGATCTTTCCCCTCCCCCTCTAAGTTTTGAAAACGGAAAAAGTGAAATCATGTTTTTCAATAAGTACCATTTCACTGAATAAGAATGAATGAATAGCCTCTTTAGAAAGACCTCTTACAAGTTAATTTCCTTGGCTGGGTCTTCTTTGATGGCATCCTTTTCTTCCAAGGTTGTATGCTTTAAGTTTGCCTCTTTTGAGGAAGAAGATGGGATTAAGATAGCCTAGGTAGTACATGGGAAGACAATGACTTTGATTAATCATTACTCTTACACATCAGACTCTAGATGAATGGTTCCATCTTGACCTGTTCCTAAAGCTTCAGTTATGGCTTTAAAAATTGGCCTGGTCCTATGGAAGAAAGACCACCATGTATTAAAGCATTAGTTAAAATTAAAAAGGTGAACGTATAACTGTGCACAATAAATGCAGGCTGCTGTTGGAGGGAGTGGAATTTTCTGCTACTTTCAGACCCCGATGCCCATAGTTGCTGATTAGAGGAGATGGTGGTCCTTCTGGAAGAGACCGGTTGCTGATGGGTGGCTTCAGTGCCTGAGGGTGCTGGATGCCCTGAAGTAGGAAAGGAACTTGTAGCAGAGGCTCACCACAAAGTACCAGATGTTTCGAGCCATCTGTGACCTTGCAATGAAAATGCGCCAGATGATCACAAGGAGGGTGGTGTTGAACGCATATCGGATGTTCCTCAGCCTAAGAAAGAGAAAGAGGCATCTTATGGAGAAAAACAAACCCAACAAAAACCTTAGCAGCTTGCTTCATTCGCTACGGGTAATTTTGTAAGAAATCTTGTTTACAAGCAGCCCTTGGGCTTTCTCCTATTCCTGTTTTGGTGAAGATACTGTGCCTAAGATGCCCCTACCATTTTGTCAAGGACTGGGTTGAAGTTATGGTATAGTGAATAGCTAATGAGACAGGTGGAATACCTATATTGCAAGTGTCTCTTGTTGATATACTGTCATTTCTTGTTGATATACTGTCATTTCAGACCAGAACAGATGATGAAGTCATACTGAGAGTTGTTTTTTTAATGACAGTCTAGCTCCAATACTTCCTGCTTTGATTTGCTGTATCAGCTATTTTTCACTTGGTGACAGGCTGGAGGATCTCTGCAGGAACTGATGGATAAGGTTCTCCTTTTTGGTTGAAACCTTGCCTTTGATGTTGGGAACTTACTCAATAATCGTAAATGATCCTCACTTCTGCAGTACTGCAGCACTGGAGAGTTGAGTTTGTCTCTCTCTTTTTTTTTAAACACCATATATTTAAATGGGATTATTGGGTCTTTAAGATGCTAATCATTTTGTCCTCTTTCTGTCAAGCAAAAAAAGTAGGCAGTTCTCCAGACACTTTCCCAGTGTCTGCCCAAGGGAAGAAAGCTTCATGCAATAACGCGTCCAAGATGGGTTTAATTCTTCTAAGAGTCCTTGTTTGGTTAGGTTTTTTGTAAACTTTCTCACTGTGCTATCCCACACAGCCTATTTGGGCTATGAGGCAGTTCTTCACCAGCTACACAGGTTCTTCTAATCCTTTTAAAATGACTTATGAACAAAGAACTTGTTTAGGATTCTTTGCTATGGCAAAAGACCATTTTATGCTTCTAGCATTTACAGTGCACAAAAATGGTCTTAAAGGAAACACCCAGGCTTTTACTCCAAGGGAGTTGCTCTTTGTCCTTTTGCCTGCAATTCTCAGGAAAAGGGCTGGAGAAGACGGGAAGAGCACAATCTTTAACTGAATAGGAGAAGAAGGACAATCTCAAATTGCTCATTCATAATCTCTTAAACTGTCACCAAGGATTGAACGCACAAGCTCTTCACTGATTTTGGAGAATCTTTTACCCATTCTTACCAAGGATTTAGAAACTTCAACTTTAAAATGAAATTTAAAATGATAGAAATGCTTGAAGTTTTTATGCAATGTCTTTGAATTGCTAAAAACTTATAGGAGCTTCACAAAATCTAAATCCAGCCCTTATTTTTCTATTGTAATTCTGAATGACTGAGATCATCTGCATTCATATATTCCTCTTATGCACTGTAACTTCATTAATTGGTCATCTGCTAGGAAGGGATAATATCTAAGCCCTGATTTCTGAGTCATTAAAAGTGCTCCTTTTTCTTCAGCGTAGAAAAATAAAAGACTGACAACCCTCTACCCTAAGAAATAAGCTATGCTGTTTATCTCTGTATCATTCAATGACAATTATTGCAATGTAAATAGAATAATTTTCTTCAAAAGTCATCCAAAATAGCCAGAAAATCTTGTCACTGGGTATGACTTACTTTCGTAAGTGCTGCTTTGCTGCTGGAATGCCAGCCATGTCCTCATTTAGCAAGTACTTCTTAGCGCCTAGGCAGTAGCTTTCAATGTATTCTGACCAGTGCAGCTGACGAACATCAAAGTTGTATAACTGGAATATAAAGACAGAGAGCAGAAATTAAATGCTAGAGTTGAAAACAAATTCACTTTAAGCATCAGTTCTTCACTGACCTCCATTCCTGACAAGGCCCCCTCTCTGAAGTTCTTAAAGCCATGAAGCTTGTAAGAAGACATGGGTGCCAACAGACTATATTTCACAGCTGTTGACTAATGTCTTACCCAGCTGGGAACTTGGGTAAAGCCAGCAGAAATGTAATGCTAGCTGGCAGAAAATAAAAAGATAAGTTTGTCTTTCAGGTGGCAATTTTTGCATAAATACATGTATCTGTACACACACATATACAAAACCAGCAAATCATGGAAGAAAAATGGAATTCCACCCGGGTAAATGGAATCATCTGGAAAACTCCATGTAGTTTTTAATGTGTCACTAGGATTATATATAAATAAATTAATTGCACATTGAATCAACAAGTGCTTCTGCAGTAGTATTACTCTGTGCTGCATTCTTTCTCAGTGTCTAGATCAAGAGAGTCCAAGAGATGGGTTACTCTGGTGTTTGGCATCAAACATTCTCATGGTAGAGCTAATTACCCTAGATAATTTCAAATGCTGATGTTGGAAAATGCCAAAAAATGAAATTTCAAATAACTTCCATCTAGATAATGCACCAGAGCTGCCACTTTAACTGGAAAGATTTCTGAGAGAGATCAATCACTGAAGGAAGGGCAGTACACCTCAAGAGAAAACATCCTCCTATTATAAATGGAAGGCTCCTGATAAATTATTTTCTCCTTGTTTTATTAAATAACTTATTTTAGGTTAGTTGGTTCCAGTCATCTTGGCAGATGTAACTCAAAAGCTCAACCATACAGCAAAAATAAGTGCTGCAGATGAAAAGAACTGGAGATTAGCAATCCATATCAAGGACATACTTACCTTTTTGTCCTCTGTGTTAAGGTGACTCATTAACATATTCATATTATCTGAAGACCAGTCCCAGGACTGGGTGGAGAAATACTGCAGCAGCATCATAGACTTGTGCAGTCGATTGATAATCTTCATCATTCTGAAACAAAGGAAGAATGTCACAGGTGGGTAGGAAGTTTGATCTTACGCAAAAGCTGCTGGTTTGCTCCGTAGGTGTTTTCACCAATCCAGATGAATAGGAATTGCAGTTCCTGGTGATCACTGCATTGGTGCTCACCACACTGAGAACTTGCTCAACAAGTCTAACTGCTCCAGTTTTGAGCCTACAGTTACTCAGCGCTTATGGCTGGCTGGAACACAGATGAAAACATGCAATTTTCCAGTACAAGAATGATGCCTAACTTATTGACCAGAACTAAACTAGGGTTAGAGGCCATATCTACATCATGTAACGTGTGAGGTGAAGAGCCCATTTGACTTAGTATGAACACAGCAGGTTCCAAAAACACAAAGGTATATTGCTTGCCTCTCGCTGTGGATACTTCTTTCTACCACACAAATTCTTTTCTGTTCTCAAGCCTGAGTTGGCTCCCAAAGCAGGGCTCTGATTTTTGGAGTTAGCTCCAGTATGGAGGTGACTGCATTTGCAGCATAGACAGACTCTGAAGTCAATTGCTCAACTTCAGTTCTCAGATAATGGCATGATTTTCACATCTTTGGTCTTCTTTGATTTATCTTTAAAAAAATAAATAATAGATATTTATTTAGATTTTCTTGAAGGCTCTTCGTCTCCCTGTATGATATAGTGGCATTTTTCAGGGTTATTTTGTCTCCTTCCTTATAAAGGAAGGGTCTAACAGCATATGCTCCCAGTGGATGACCTTGAAAGTCATCCAGTACCTGAGATTACTATTTTTTATGCCTGTATGTGTAACAGTCTGAATGCCTTCCTGGCAAACAAATGTCCTGGTAAAGACGAAAGTTGCTTTAAGAGCTTTGCTGCTACGCAGGGACTTTGGAAATGTAGGTTCAGGTCTCTCATGTGTCTTGGCTTTTTTTAGTATTAGTTTTTATATAAGAGGGGATGACAGTAATGCTGTCCTGCCTCACAGGATTATTTTACAGTTGTCTCAGTGGTCATGAGTATAACAGGCCTCTGGGAGGCAGTTGTTTTAAAGTGTGATGTAGAGTGCTCAGTCAATTTTGAGAGAACACCACGTTCTCTTAGACTGAGTAAGGGCAAGAGAAAGCATTGAAAGGCTGATTTCTGTGGAAAACAGAGCTGTTTTCATCAGAAATTCTGAGCTGCCCAGAGGGTAACACAGTCATCGTGACAAATAAAAGGCGGCAGTCTGGGAAAGAATGGTGCCAGGCTGGCCTCTCTCTGTGCAGATGTGACTGCCACGAAGATAAGCACTAAGCACAGCAGAAAAAGACACAATGAGCACATCAATTCAGAAGAGAACTGCACAGCTTCCCCAAAGCAACTTGAAAGAGCACTAAAACCTTACACAGGCGCTCTTACTCAGAATTAAAGTGGTTTTCATTTTAGAAGCAAAGCAAACCATCAGATTAAGGGAACCTTCCTTCTCAATAATTATGTGCACATTGATTGAATGCAGTTTATCTAAACTACTTTAAAATTGCTTCAGATAAATCTTCCTGATTGTGCTTGTGTAGGCAAGTACTATGGGGCAAAGCTTTGTCAACATTTTAATACCTTTTAGGAACTTGGGAAACAAAGTATATAGCTAGATTGCAAAGATTTGAAGTTGCTCCTCAAACTAGCTCCCAAAAAGCCATCAGTATCTTTACAGAGATTAATGGAATGCATTGGAAGAAAAAATTATAAGAGAATCAACTGTGTGTCCCTGCCTATGTTTTGAAAATGGGCTATCCACCTGTAGTGGATACAGTAGTTCCTGCTGTAGAACTACTCAAAGCAACGTATCCAAGTGGCTGAAAGCAAGGGTCAAAGAGAGCAATGAAGCATCTTAAGAGGTATGTATGAAAGCTATGTTTCATGATGACTCATTGAGCTAAAATGTTATTAACATCTCGAATTATTTACTGATTTGGATGAGTGGTCCACTGAAAACAATCAAGCAAGTAGAAAAATGCTTTTCTACAGCATCTGAGAGGCTGTGGCAAAGATTTCTTATAGAAAATCTCATTCTCTACTATGGAGTGACTCAGAGGAAAAAAAATCAAGTATTAGCTATCATTGACAGGCTTATTAGTTTCACTTCAGAAATGCATCTTGTCTTCTCAAAAAAATGTTTACAGCAATGATTTATTTTCTTGCTCCCATACTTAGCCTTGCATGAACAGATTCTCAGGTGCGACGGATTGCCCCAAGAGACTACTAATGATATAAACCACATTGTTTTCTAAGTGATGGACAGATGTGCAGTAATAGCAGCAAAACATTAAGGGCAGTTTTGCCAGACATCTGGCAATTTATGTGAAAAATCAGCTAACACTTAAAGTAAGCTTCTCAGGAGGGGCAGTGTATAAAAATCAAAAGCTGAAGGAAATGACCTACTCTTTGGTAGATGGAGTACTGAGTGTGATAACTACAACGGACTGCAGCTGAGTTCCCCCTAAATACCCTGCAATTCAAATTAGAAAAGGACACAGACTGGTCCTGAATAAACTGTGGACTTGGGAAACCATAAGCAGTTCCCAGAAAACCTGTTGCATATAATAACCCATCACCTTATGATGAGTTGAGTATGGATATGGTAGAGAGCTGAAGTCTGAGTCTTGGTCCTGGCAAAGAAGTTTCTCCTTTCTGCTTGCACATCTAGCACAGGGTCACAAACAAAATTCAAGAAACTGCCATGAAGATGGCTTGTACTTCAGCAGATGGGAGTGACAAGTGGGAAGACAGGTAAACCTAGGTGCTCTGTTCGAAGCAGAGGGAAAAATTAATGGGAAACTTTAAAGTAGGTTCAGTGACATATTTCAAGTCTTTTTTTAATTGAATGTGGTTTGCTGCTCTTAGAGCATAAAGGCTTGATATTTATGTAGCTGTGAAAAAAAGAGACAGAATGAGCTACTACTATGCTTTCTACCACATTGTGACAGTATTTGGATTAGCTTAGGTAGCATGTGAAAAGAAAAGGGTAATTATATTTTAAAAGTTAAAAAAAAAAGGAGGACTCAGCAAACTTGCAAGTTCATTGCTATGCTGTGTTTGCTCAGGTCACAAATCCGAAAGTTCAGGTGAATAGATCCTTCTCAGCATGAGTTCATGCTGAGTTCTATTTGAAATCTAAGTACAGTGCTGCAACCAATATCCATTGGCTACCCATGCCAATCAATTTTATAAAATGTCAGTTATAATGGTAATGCCAAGATCTTACTGCTGCCTGTTTCAACAGAGTTTGGAGATTCCAAGCTACTCATGCTCATATTCAGTTTACCTCTATTTCTAGGGTAATTCTCGCCTCCTGAATAACTGGAAGTCTTTTATGGACCAATTTTCCTCCCTAGCAGAATGTCTGAGAGAAATCAGAGCAATAAATCAGCCAGGGATCTTCCTGCAAACAGCTGAAGCCAGCTTCCTAACAAGCGGAGAGGCACAGAGCAGCAGACATGGAACACAGTGCTGGCATACTGCTCTTGCATTGCACAATAAATTCTCCTCTGTGATGGCAGTAAAAGAGGATATTGGCCGAGTTACGTTATTTACACCAAGATTTCTTCCACATGGGACATGTGTGTCTGTGTTCCTCCTAGCCGTGACACTGCCAAGGCAATCTTTTTGAGCAATCTCCTCAAGACAAGGAGGTGGGAAGAAGACCAGGGATTCCAGGCTGAGGCAGCCAGTTGTCAGAACTTGTTAGAGATCTGCTTTCCGTGGCAGTGGCAGGCATGCAGAAGGCTGAAGGTGTGTGGTTTCTTACCTGGGCTTTCTCCCCGTGAGCCTCATGTACAGGTCATACAGTATGGCCGGTGCCTTGTGACTGACAGTTATCCAGTACTGGTTTATCAAGTAGTTGGATGTCAAGTGAGCGTTGGGTGTCCGGAAGGCCTGCTCCAGCGGGTTCCTTTTGAATGTGGACATGACGTACTGCTCTATAAGGGAACAGGCATTTTACTTAAAATCAGGTACTTAATTTCAGCTGTGTTGGGCACAATCATACCAACATGCTGCAGTAAAGCCCAAGTTGCAGTGCTTAAAACATCATATGAACTATCGCACAAGGGGTTGGACAAAATCATCTCATGGTCCCTTCTGACATAAAAATTGATGACTCCACCTATTGCTTATTTGAAACACAACCTGACTCTAGACTTAATAGTAGCAGACAAACAACTTCAAACCAAGGAACTGCAGTTCAGCTTTCACCTGCAGAAGATGCAGAAGAAATTGGTGATAGCACATCTTCAGATCACTGAAAGCAAACTCTGATCCACTAGCATAAGACAAAAAACAACAGTTCTAATTTCTAATCAATTTTTCACAAGGGCTGATGTCAATATCAGCCTGAGTCAGGGACGGGTTGTTTACACACATAGGGTGCTGCTTCTAGAAAGACTTCATTATATCCTTTCAAACTGCATCTGACCCACAACACCAAATACCACAGCCTGTTTTCAGAGGAGCTCTGGATGTACCAGTGTAGCAAACTGTCATAAATTCTTAACTTGAAAATTCCTGATAGGGCGGTAGTCTTTCATCCACTTTGTATATTAGGGAGGGAACAAAATATGTTGCCCCTGATTCTGAGCTCTTACAATGGCACAGTGCCACAGAAGTGGCATCTAGATGTACATATCTGGGGTATTTGCATATTGCAGGGGCTTAACAGAACTGCAGTAGTTGAATGTAAGACTATCATCCTAGGGACCGATAAACAGATGGTGTTCCTATTCCTGAGCTCTACAAGGAAGAATATGTGGGCTTTTTTTTTTTTTTCACTTTTTAAAAAATGAATTTGAGAGTTACGATATCAATCTGTGGTCATATTATAGTTTACTCTCTAAGCTTATGTTACAAATAGAAAATCAGATGAGAATTTGGCAAGTCACAAGAAACATCCAGATCATCCTTAGATAAGCAGATTCCGGTCATAATATTCAGACAGTCCTCTCATGTATCTGCAT
Source organism: Thinocorus orbignyianus (assembly GCA_013400375.1). Lineage (NCBI taxonomy): Eukaryota > Metazoa > Chordata > Aves > Ciconiiformes > Thinocoridae > Thinocorus > Thinocorus orbignyianus. The sequence continues at coordinate 410,873 of VXBW01002689.1, read as the reverse complement.
CCAGCTCATTACTCCACTTCAAGTAGTGATTTTTGCTGCAGTTCGACATGATAACAACTGGAAGAGACTTGTTAGCTACTTAGCTGCTAAGCTGAGGCAACAAAGACTTTTAAAACAGTACAATTTACGTCTGAATAGCTAGAACTGACTGCCATCCCTTCCCTTTCACAGAGCCACACTGCAATGATGTGGTTATCTTGTGGTCACCTCTTGGGCTGCGGCATGGAAATCTTACCCTTTGCAGCATATTCTCTCCAAATGGCAAGGATTAGCGAAAAAAAAACTCCTATTCAGACTTGCCCATGTAGTCCCGCCTGGCAGGGAAGGCTCCCTGGAGCAGTTTTACCGAAGATTTGGAAAGGTGTTCGCTCCTGGCAGAGGAGTGGTGATAAACAGTTTGGGATGGGCTACTGGGAAAGAAGCCACTGTCTTGGCCCAGCTCTTGACAGAGTTTGTGTAAGCAGTGCACGAGGACTCTCTTTGCTCTGTGTTAGCAGCATGGCTGTTTACTACGCTTACACCATGTCAAAGCCCTAGCTGGCTTAAATGAAGAAAGATCTGCTTACGGTTTGGAGATGGCTGTATAACTGTGCCTGTTCAAACAACTCATGGATCAGGAGGACAATCTGCTGCTTCTCCCTGGAAGGAAGTTTCTCCAAGAGACACTTGAAATCCAAGTTTACTTACAAACTCTCCTCTGTTTATCAATATTTATTTGGTTTCATTTGGTCACTTCATTTCCAAATGGAAAACTATCAGTTTAACTGGGAGCCACTGGTATGTTGGAGTCGCAATAGTTTTGATGCTGCCTGCAGCACGTGCCTGTGGCTCTGTTTATTCAAATCCTGATGTTAATATACTGCAAATCAAGTTTTCAGCTGTAAACTGGCTGAGAAGGTTTCCCTTTGGAAACCCGCTGAAGACATTATTGCCTTTCTTTTCTCTTTGCATTTTTGGCTTCTTGGTCAGGATAGCAAGAAGTAATCAGTAAGTGGAAAATGCAGCCCTTGTAATTTTTGAACATCAGCCATACAGCAAATTCACACAAATCAGCAACACCCTTATCATCTTGGTTACTTTGGGCTTTCAGAGGAAGATGCAGCTGCAACATTATGCTGTCATATTACTCAGTACAAGAAGCACGTATGTCTAGAGCAGACGAGGTATTTGCTGAAAACTCAAAAAAAACCCCTCTGAAAGTCAGCAATGAGAGCAGTTTTGTTTTAACATGCACATACAAAGACAGCAAAACCAACCTGAAAGACTTATTGGAAGGAAGTCAGGAAAACACCGGTTTTGTGTAACTTGGAACAGTTAATGCTATGGGTGTTTTCTTTACAAATTTTCCTTACCCCAGCTTGCACTGACTTGGCACAATTGCACTATCTCCTAATTTCTGGAAAGTGTTCAACTCTGCAGGCATAGCAAATCTCTTATGCTATAAAAGTTTGTTTTGGAGAGGGAGAGAAAGAATCAGGCAGACAGGTCAGGGGGTCCACAGAACCCCAAAGTGGAAACACATCACTTCTAGGAGCTTCTGAAACAACGCAGCACATGGATGGTCTTTCCCCTCCGACTACAGTGCCAAAACACAGCAGCAAATTCTACAGCTTAAAAGCAGGGGGAGAATCAGACACCAGTCTTGTCATGTAGATTGTCAAGGATAAATTGAAATTAAGTTTTCCCATGCTCATCGCCCTTTTAAAGCCTGCTTTAAGGTTTAATTTTGAGCAGAAATTGCAAAGTGGATTTCACAAAGTCAGTCTAGCAAGACTTACGTTGCAGCAAAGCAGAACATGCTTCTCCAGATTAATACTCAGTTGTCTGACCACATTTTTGCAAAAGGAGGGAGAGCAACAAGAAAGTAGGAGAAATTCTCAAGGCACAGCATTATTTGGAAAAGAAATAAATAAGTTAATGTTCCTTTTAACACTAGAGGCTTATCTGTGTCTGGAGATCTGTAGAATAAACTGGTTTGCAATGGATGTTTAAGCTCTTAAGTAGACATATATTTTTCAAATAAATCTCTTCTAGATCTCTTTCTCCTCTCTCCCTCCCTCCCTCCAGGCTCATCACCTTTGTACTCAAACAATGTCCCCACCTCAGACACTTCTCAGGCACTACCCAGAAGGGCATCCTCAGCCTGCTCCAGTGGGCTCAATTTCTCAGTTTGATCTTTCTCTCCTTTCCTCCTCTTTCCTAGACAAATCCCTACTCGGTTGTGCTCGCCTGTCATTCCTGCAGCTGGTCCTGATGTAAGTCTCCCTAACTAGGTAGCCCAGGTCTTCGCCTCTGTAAACCCCATGTCTGATTTGCACTAAAATCCTCAGTCCCACGTCCCACTGATGACTCTCATTCCCCACCCTTGTTTCTCATCAGCTTCTACTCTCGCTCTCACAGCCCTGCACCTTGATAACTGGTTGCAGACCCTCTGCCACTCCAGCCCCCTCAGACACCCTGTACAGTCTCTCCTTCCCTCTACTGATCCTGTGCCTCCTGTATATTTGCATCAAACAGCTTCTTTCATGCTGGGGGAAAAAAAAAAATTATGAAAAAGCTGAAAATATGCTATGCTGGAGGCAGAGATCTGGCCTCAATAATTTCCATGTGAAAGGTGAAGGTTAGCAGAGTAAGCCCGGCTGGAAATCTGCTTTTGAAAAGAGAAGGTAACAACTTGAGTAGCAGATGCTGTCCCATTGCAAAGGAGGGAAGAGGTGGGTGAAGTTTGGTTCTTCTGTGCAGGGACTGAACTAGTCACTGGTAGCTCCTATTTAAGAGAGAGCATGGCTCTGAAAGACCTGTTGGAAGTGCATACCATGAAACTGGCTGACTAGAAGCAAAATATAGAGAAATATAAAGAAAATAATATGAATGGGTTGAGAAATATGTATGTATATATTAACTATCATATATACAAATAAGGTTTTAGAATTGCGCGTATTTATCAAAAAGAAATCAATAGAACACTGAATTGTGAATTCAGTTGGATGCCTGGATGGTTGTACTCATAACATCCTAATGCAAAAATACCTTTCCCAAACTCATTTCTTAAGCCATGCAACATCTTTAAGGGCAAAATCTTGCTCCATCCTAATACATGAATCTGTACCTAATACCCTTCTTCAGCCTGCAGCTCTCAGGAAAACTGTGGATATAGTGTGTGGTAGAAAGAGCTTCACAGTGTCACCCACGGAGAAAATTTTGCCTTCAGTGCCATCATGCAGCTGAACTGCTTATGCAACTTCTGCCACAACCAGATAATTTCATTGCTAAATCCACAGTTATGAGCAAAGTAGCAGATTAAGATCAGCTACAATGCATTACCACATTGCTGTTTTCATCAGTAAAATTACACTGAGAATGGGTTAAGACAGGCAAACCTAAAGTAGTAGTGTTACGGTGGCTGTTCCTTAAAGTAGCTGTCTGTGAAAAGCTTTGCATTTACTTCCGTGAAAAAGCCACAGAAGATCTGTCTACACATTATGAAGACTGGCTATATTTTCCAACAATTGTCTATGAAGCCTCACCTCTTCTCGCAGACTGTGAAAACCACAGTATTAAATCTCTCATTAAAAAAACTGCTCAGCCAATTGCTAAAACCTCTTCCCTGCTAGATCATAAAATGTGTAGAGTTGGAAGGGAACTTCAAGATCATTGAGTTCCAACCCCTCCACCTGCTTACTTGATCAATTCTCATGGCAGGACATTAGCAGGACTTTCAGACAAGCCTTGTTATGAAAATTACAATGTTATGCTCACTTACAGTTTGCCAGTTAAATAATGCAAAGACAAATGCAAAGCAAAGGCTGAGAGGTGAAACCACAGTAGTGATTTGCCAGCATCCTGTATTTAAAGCACAAAAGCATGAATTAATGTATAAGAGAAAGCAAACCAGGCCCTGTATCTGCCTATGACTGCATGTAGTATTTCTGCTGCTTGCCTTCAGCATGCGTTTTCCACTGTAAGAGTGTCAGAATTTTTCTCCCTTTCTTTCACCCCTGCTTTGGAAACACAAGCACTTGAAGACAAGTCAGCCATGATGATAATTTGAATTCTCCCACTGACAAAATTAATGACCAAAAGGCAAACTGTTCTCAAAGCACACCTGACAGTTTAAGGTTTGCCTTCTCAAGTCTACACTAATTATTTCTGTTTACAATTTTCTTCACAGAAAGAGGAAGAAAGGCTACTCTGCTTCCATGATATACTAGCTTTCATTCACTATCCAGGTTCTCCAAGTGCCTTCAAAGCACAAGAAACCAGCCCAAACCAAGAAAAGCTTCTAATTCAGAAAAGGAAGACATCCTGTTACAGTTTCACAGAGCATCTTCTCATAGAATTAAGGGGCTTGTTCTCTATTTCTTTTTCCACCACTTTAATACCTCGGTGCAGCAAAGCATGTACTTTGTAAAGCTGTTATGTGATTACACCCACACTGAAAATGGAATAAATGCTTTCCTGAACTGGCACCAGGAGCTTTTGCTCACAGGACCCTCACCACCTGCAGCTGGGCCACCCACATGCAGTTTGAATGGCAGATGCTGAATGCCACCTAAATACAGGAAATCACCTTTTCAAAGCCTAGCTGAAGAATGCTATTGATGTTTGACATGTTCTAGGTTTAAATTAGACCTTACCCATTTCTCCCCAGAAGAAAGGGTTGATTCCACCCGTTGTGCAGTTGTACACCAACAGGTTTTTTGGTCTGGAAAAGAGAAAGAAGTATTATTCTAAGGTGTAAAGAAAAGCACCTGGAGCTTTATTAATGGGGCATGGAAGCTAACAGCCCAAGAAACAGTAACATCAGCTCATAAAAAAAAATGCAGAAGAGGTCATTTCTCATAACTATGAAAATATAGTACAAATCATTAATTTTCAATAAGATTCAGTCAGATTCTGGAGAACGTATGAAGTTAATAAAAACAGGTGGTGTTTAAGAAAAAACATCCATATATCACGTATCAAAAAATATAAAAACAATAAGGAAAGCACACACACTGACAAATTTCTGATTTTTTAAAAAATTAGTTTCTCTTAGTATACTGTAAATAGTTGTTCCAAGCCAATCTTAGGGGCGCACACTGTATTTTTCAATTATTGACTTAATGGATATGATTTGTGCTACTTTTAAACTCTGTTTGTCAGGGTGGTGATTACAAATCAATCCATTTCAATGAAATTCTCATTTTAATACTAAATAAAGATTACTTATTATTTGTGTGTGGAAGTAAACATAGATCACACTGGTTTTATTTCCTTGATACGAGGGCAAGAATGGGTCAAAATAGATTTTATGATCTAAGCCTGCCTTGCCAACGGTGCAAGCAATGCCGTCAATACAGCATTTTTCTTACTCTGCATTAGCAGTAGGAGTCATCTCTCAAAGTGCTAGAAGAGGTGAGACCTGGCACTGGATAGAGCAAGAAGCTTGGCTGGAGGATACAGCATCTCAGTGCTCCCAGGACACCTGTGGTGACCAGAAGCTTTTCTCTACTGGAGGAGGCTGCCTACAAAGAACTTTCTTTTCAAAACTCCTATGACTAAAGAAAGCAGGAGACAGAACCTCTAGATCTGGGATAGGAAATCTCGCACAGTAATACTTGACAACTGCCTTAGGATAATGCACAGTTTTTAAATGATGCTTTTTAAAATAATGCTTTGAAATCATGGTATTTGACTGTGTAATATTTTCATTATTACTAATCCCTAGCAGACTTCTTGGGATGGCTAGGACTAATAGATATGTATCAAACTCCAAATCCATGATCCCCTGTAACTCTTCATTTCCGAGTAGAGGCCTGATCAAGCGTTAAACATAAACAAATGTTAAACATTAAGCACAGTAGTGCTTAATATGAGGAAACTCTGCATTACAGAAATCAATACGGCAACTCACTAAGGACTAAATCTGTAAGATGTGCTCATATAGAGAATCCACCTAGTGCAGAGAGAACAGACTTCCACTTGCTCCAGTGGGTCAGGCCCATTAAACACCAGTGAAAAGGATTTCTCAGTTTTCCCAGCTTCCAGTGAAGAGTGTCTCCATCTTGAGTTTTCCCCGTTCTCCACCCTTCAGCTGAGTTGGTGACCTTGGCAGAGTGTAGAGCTTTGTAGAGTTTCTACACTACATAATGAAAATTGCAATTCTAATCGCTAAGTTTTAGAATCTAATTTTCCTCAGTAATGTCACCTGCCCTGAAGGATACTGACTTTCTAATCAGATGACTGTAAAAAAAAATATAACTGAACCATATATGCTATTCTTCAAGACAACACGTAAACCTGAAACTCTGTCTCAGAGAAATTAAATTCACAGAAGGCTCAGGCTCCTGGGTTGTTTGTTGTTTTTGTTTTTTTTTTTGTTGTTTACAGATTGCTAACCTTGGGGTTGTGCTCAGCTAAAGCTTTAAATCAAGTTCTGCAATTGCTCCTTTAGCCTAATTATTATTTGTGTGGGAACCAGATTAAAAATATGTCTCTTTCGCCAACGGAAATTTATAAAAAAATGGCACTTATTTGACCACGGCCAGAGCCAGGAAGTCTATCTGTGTTCTCATATACTGTTTGTCGGTACACGTTCATCTCCTTTCCCAGCTTTATGGACAGCCTGTAGCTCTCTTCATATGGGAGCTCTTAGGGGTGTGTGTGTAATGGGAAGCTGTATTCATTTTTTCCAGACTGTGCTGCTTTGTCTGTTGCTGATGGATGGGGACAAAATGATGAGAAAAATAAATCTAAAAAGCTGGTGAGTGGCCTTTTAAGATCTTTTTAGGATCACTGCATTTAGGTTGCTGTATGCAGCTGTTCTCTACCCTTAGCTCAGAGAGCTTACTTTGTCTTTCAAAGCAGAATATTTCTGCCTTTTATTTGCCCAGTATTGATTTCTCAGAGTTGCATAAACATCCAGAATAATTCATGTGCTTTACTCTGTAGCACTTCCTAAATAATGATTAAAGGTCAGAGCCAGAGGTTCACAGGAAAAGATCTTAAAGCCTTAGTGTCACTTATTTACACATACCCAACAACACAATGAATAGACTTTTTTTTTAGATCGTATCCCCTATCGTATGAGCCCATAATATATTTATATTTTGCAGTGCTTTTCAAGGAAAAATACTGATAAATACATATAAATGCTCTGCAGAGCATTTTCACCATGAAAACTCTAGAAGCCATTTGAAAAGCAACTCGGTGCAGCTGCCTGAGGAGAGACGCCCAAAAAACATCCACTGTGAAGCTGCAATAAAGCTCTTGGATTTCAAGAAAGTGACTTCTGAGACACTTGTCAGCTGAGCTTACGCTATACTGAGAAACAGGTCCCACCTGTAGCTTTAGAGGTTTCCTAACTCCAAAGTCTGCCTTTGTTGCTTCTGCTACACTCTTAGTCTGTGCCAACCCAGTGAGGAAAACATGAATCAGAAAATAAATCAACAAGGCTCTTGCAGAGGTTTTCAATTAGCTTCTGGTTCCCTTTAAAGTCACAGTGCAGGCAGTAAACGCTCAAGTCTGGTAGAAAGAGAAGTGCCTTCCCACCTGTGCACTGCAGTGTACCACCCAGCTGCGAGGGTGAGGTTGATAGCGACGTCTACTGGAATCATATCTGCCACAGCTTCGTTGTTGGCAATGACGGTCCGCAGAATCCCTTTGCCTGCCTGTAGGACAACGGAAAACAGACACTGACAGTAAGATTTCATCGGCTTGGATTGAGGACAGACCGTTGCGTTAGCACACATTATTTTGTTTCTGTGAAAACAAAGATGAATCTCACACGGATCCCACTGTTTGGTGTTTGTAGAGGAAGTCTAAAACATGATGATATCCATGCTGTGTGTAACAATAAAAGCTGACTCTCAGTTAACTCAATAGGAAAGAAATAACTTAGGAAAGAGATACATTTGCTTTTCCTGTGGTAAAATTCCCAGTGAAACCCGAAGTAGCATTTTCTTAAATGACACAGGCAGGCAGAGGTTTGAGTGTCCCTCAAAGATAATAGTTACTTTGGAAATGACACCAGTAGGCTTTTTGAAGCTTACTCCCTTTTCTTTGGATGTGTTCACACAAATTGTTTTATTTTCCAAAGCTGTGTCTGTTAAGCACAAAGATACAGTCAAGACATAGCCTTGAAGAGCTTGCCACCCAATGAAACTCGGGAAATGAATGAGTGAACATACGACACACTGACAACTAAAGAGAAGAGGCAGGCAAGAACATAAGACTTCAATTTTGCTTTGGTTGGCAGTGCATTTGTCAGGAGATCAAGCTCCCCCCAAAATATTTTTAACCTGAATGTTTGTTGTGGGGTTTCCCTGATGACCAGTTAGTCTCTGGAGGTTCCACAGGAGAGACGTGACAACAGAAGGCAACAACATGGCAGACTGAATCAGAGAGGACAATTCATCAATATAGAAACGCGGAGGCAAAATGGGGTGAAGGAACTTCACCTACTGTGGCAGGTATGAAGGCTGAATAGAGCAAATATAAAAAGAAAGCCGCAATGGCAAAGTCAAGGTTGCAATTGAGTTACCTAATGTGGAAAAAAAAAAGCAAATAATTTGAGATTGATGTGGAAGCTGAGAACTCAATGAAGAGCTGGGAGGATAAAAGTGCTAGTGAAGCAAAGAAGTAAAAATGCTCTTATAATTCAGATCCTTGTAAAACCAGAGGAACAGACTGAGTGAAGAGGCAAAGGAATATGCTCGACAGATCCATGAATATTTAAAAGTCAGGGCAAAGAAAATGTTACAGCATATATTCTTTTTTCTTTTCTTCCAAGCTGAGGCTCCCATTTCATGATGAAATAGCTCTCCAGCTGTGAAAGATTAAGTTTTACTACAGCAACTAGATGGGAAGTGCCTCATTGTGCAAAACCACAGTCCAGGGAGAAGAAAGAAGTGAGGAAAGAGGCATTTCAGATTTGATGTTAACTTGTAAAGCATATGCCATTGTTTATTGACCATTGATGGATTATAAAAGATACCACATCCCCTTTGGATGTGGATCCCTCTTTCTCTCCCCTCTCCTTTCCCTTTCTATAGTCAGATGGTTTTGTTACCTTTCACAGCTTGCAAGTAAGGCAATACTACTTATGACTGATTTTATTTTCATGAACTAAGGCTTCAGAGGAGTCTCATCTCATCCTTGGTGCAGCTGGCAGAAGCACAATAGACAGAAAGACTCAGAGGCAACCACGTAAGCTTCCCGCATGAATCCAAACATCCTTCTCAAACCCATGGCATGCAATTAACCTCTGCTGCCCTATGCTGAACTGCAGTTAAACATTAAAGCCTTAACAACTTGCGACATCAATATGCTTTTAATTTTTTTTATTGTTCCTACTACTGATCTTTTAAGGGAAAAAAAAGCAAAGAGAACCAAAGTAGGCAATCAAGTTTAGCTGAGTCTTCCACTGCTGTGAACCTGTGTCCACTAAAAAGCACTAAATGATCAACTAGCACATTTTCACAGGTACGCTAAAGACCTTTGTGAGACCTTCAAACCTAGAATGTTTGATGGATGTGTTGCCTGTATTCAGATCAGCATGCAATGGCCATGTACACATAAATGAATTTGACATTTTATATATTCTGCATTTAATAAAGACTTCAGGTTTCAGTGTTTTAAATTACTTGTGTAATTGGAAATGGTTTGGTACTTTATCAGTTATGATTTAATTTCTACTTGTAGTTACTGACTTTCTTCAGAAGCTACTGTAGCTGAAGCCTTCAAAACCATTTGTGAGTCTGATGTTTCTGGACAGCCTCCCAGCTGAAGTGCTTTGGGGCCAGTTACTATCCAGAACAGAATTAAACCATGGTTCTGCCCTACAGCTTCTCTGCTTTGGAGGGAGAAAGGTCTTTACAATATGGAACAGTAAGACAAAATACCTCAATTACAGTCTAGTGGAAATCTAATTAGTTTCATTTTGTTTTTCAATCAACAAACAAATCTTCTCACAGCAGCTGGAGCAACTGTAGGTGAAAGAAACATAATGAGACTATCAAGAACAACTTGAACTCCCATATTTCATGAATCTTTAAAAGAAATAGATATATTTGTGGAATGAAATGATCAGACTCCAATATTAAGAGTGGTGACTGAGGGGGGAGGGAAAAAAATAAAAATCCTTGCAAATTTTGGAGTTCAGATTCTGTCCAGATTATCCCAAAGATCCTCTGACTCTGGAGGTTGTTCTCCATATAGGATGACCATCGCTTAAGAGTTGAAAGTGAATATTTACACAAACACAAAAACACATTCCTTTTGCTTTTCACATCCTTAATTATAGCAGATAAAGCTACTTGACTAATAAATACACTTCAAAATACATTTGGTTGAGGGAGATGGTTGCAATCACACAACTTCCAGGTGATCAAACTCATGCATAATTCAGATGTTCAAGGGTTAATTTTCAAACTACAAAACAGGAATTACCAATTCAACATATCTAAGCACATTAATTTAAACCTTGTATTATTTCTGCCCGTCCCTCAAACACCTCAGAAGACCAAAAGTTTATTGGATTCCCTAATAATAAATACCTTTCACTTACAGATAACTAGCACCAGTCCAACTAAGTTCAGTAGGCAACTGTAGATGGTACAAGACAAATAGTATCTGTCAGCACTGGCAACCTCCCCCTTGCTTCTCCTCGTCACAGAGTCCCCGATCCTGACTGATGCCAGCCAACATCACTGTCTGTGGGGCCAAAGAGCCATTGGACATGGAAAACAACCTCGTCTCTACTCCCTGGATCTACCATCTTTGATATTTGTCGTCTTCTTGATTGTGTCTTGATATAATTAATTTCAAAACATCATATTTTATCACTGAAGAACTCAGTGCTGATGGCACAAATTTCATTGTCTCTGTATTTCCTAAAGTGAAGAACCTCAGAGCTCCAATCCTGAACCAAAAAAACCACATTTCTATTTTAAAACTATTTCAGTGCAAGTCTAAACTTCCATATAAAAGGGAAGTTATTTACTGCAGTGATCCTTGATTGTCAAAATCTTTACTTTCCATAAGAATTATTTTGAAGATAAAGACACAGGCTGGTATCTCTATGTGAAACCCAGCTTGAATTAAACCACCATTAGTCTGTTGCATTCAGTTAGGCTAGACATTTTTTTCCTTTGAAGAACAGAAAATATTAGTTACTGGCATCAGGAGCAAAAGATAATTGTATAAAATATATGCAAGCTGTAGTGTAAGTTCCTAAAGTGAACACAATTAAAAAAGACTGACATATAGGCATAATTTCCAAATACTTAACCATTAGGTGTTTTTCATTTATTGACAGATTAAAAGAAAAGCAAAAAGGAAGGGGAAAAATGCCTTTCAAATGACAGAAGATTTGATTGGCATGTTTTCATATGGCTGAAAGCATATGAATTTGTCCCGTGTTTCATAATGCACTGGTATATGATACACGTATGACAGCTAACTGCTGGAATTTATTACTTAGGTAATTCACTTGTGGGGAAATGAAGAGCAATGCAATGGAAATATTTTGCATAATGTTTTTCTTACAAACTAACTCTGGACAAATTTTTGTGGCCGCCATTTTCGATGCTCAAAAGTAAACATAAAACCAATCAAAACGCATGGATATCATTACAAAAAATTAGAACCCGTCACATGACAATGTAAGGAGTGGATCTGCAAAATTAAGGAACTGCAAACCCTTTCTTTATTGTCATGACAACAAGAAGTCATGAAAGAGCACAGAAAACAGCACACTAGTAAATCTCCTTATCTCTTACTCTCCTCTCTTTGTAGAGAGGTGGGGAGGGGCCAGCTATCATTCTGATTGGCCAATCTGGCCAAAACCACAACAGAATAGAAGAGAGAGAGACAGTACAAGCTTTATGAACAGTCAGTAATGAGTAAAAGGCTGATAGACAACTATTTTAAAGAAACAGCAAGATAAACAGGAGCTAATAACACTTTGTGAACACGAGTGATGCGTCTGGAGGCTTTTGAATGTCTCTGAAATATTATTATTCCTGTGGATTCCAGAAGGACTGTAACAGTTTTTATTTATGCTCTACTCCAGGTACAAATGAGCTTTTTTCTCAAGATGATATTTGGATTTTATTCTGCTCTCCTATGATTGCAGACTCTTAATCCTTTTGTGCACTGCATCAGGCTGATTACAGCACAGTTTTTACAAAGTAATCAAGTTGGGCAAATCAAATGTACAAAAATATCTGCCTGTAACTATACATTTTTATGCATTGACAAATAGACCTAAGGCAGTGACTTTAGTTAAGAAAAATTTTAAGCCAGGAGAAAGATATGCAACTTTGCTGTTTCCATCTGTTAAATTGTAATGATTGTTTTCATATTACCAATTTATTAATTATTTAATAATTATGGCTTTGTTCCTCATCAGTTTGCACATTAGTCATTGACACCAGTGTTATGCAAGATTATAGTGAAATATCCATATGATCGGCACAGTCTGAACTGATAGTTACACCCATTATTTATGTGTACTCTGCGCATGGAGAAATCCTGTATAAGGCAATGACTAGTGAAACCTAAAATCTTTGTTATTGTGGAGCGGTCACAAACTACAGCAGAGGACTTAGAAATCATACATACAAAGATAAATGATAGGATAACTAACACTGCCTTGTATTGATGGTATGGTAATCTGGTCTGGAAAATTAAGTTCTTTTACAAGATCCAAGCTTTGACATCTGTGAATTACCCTAGTTTCAAGGATGCATCTTTTGCCCTTTCTTTGAAAGTTTATCCAAATTTCTTTTTTTTAAGAGTTTTTAGAAACTGCAATTCACATTTAGTGAATCAGCAATATGAATACTCTTTCAATGTCCTTTTTTGAGTGCAGCATAAATTGACAGTCTTCTGGGGCCCCACAGGCATATTAATGTATGGCAAGTGTGTGACATCTTTCTACCAGATTCAGAAAACGACTATGGTCCTTTTTTGCACATGCTTTCTATGTGGAACTTTAAAGTAACTTTGGAGTTGCTCTTCCAGTAACTCTAACTCCACTTTGAGGGGAGTTTAAACAGTAACTACACATACCGCAACGAATATTCCACTTGTCCCGTTGAAGCTGTCAATCCAACCCTGCAAAAAAGAAGAAAGATGAGCATCTTTTTCAATGACGTGTTGCTTACACAGGCTTCGAAATGGTGAAAAGGCTATCACGCTGTGGTGTATGTGGTTGAGATAGATGCCAGCCAGATGGGACAGCTGCCAGGAAGCTAACAAAGTACTTAATTGATTTCAAATATGGGATGCATCATATAATACCTCATTCTGTCTGCAACTTAGCCACCAACATCAGGATCTAATTTTGTTTTTAAAAATCACTTCTTTTCCATAACCACTTGGCTACAGGGATGAATTCTGGTTTTAAACGCTACAATGTCTTGGTGCTATCGCACTTACTGAAAACAGTCAGTGTGTTATATACCCTCCAATATACAGCATGCGGATATCACTGAAACTGATTTGGTTACTCCAGCTAATTTCTAAGGCAAGGAAGGAAAAAAAAAAAAAGCCAATACAAAACTGCTCCACTTTTGAATCCTACCCTACTTCAGGTCAGGGAAACTGCTGCTTGTGGGAGCTGGAGTTATGAGCAAGGATGAGCTGTCTGACCTAAAACAGGTTTTGACATCTAACAGAGTTCACTCTGTCTTTCTGAGATGGGGACCTTGGCTTAGAGCCTTAGGTCTATCTCAACCATCTTTGGCACACTTTGAGCTGCACGAAAGCCAAAGGTGCCTTTCTGTTGCCTTTCCAATTTGGCTGCAACATTAGGACCAGTATATTTAGCGTAGTGAATTATTTCAGTCCAAAAAGTACAGCTGCATTTAATTACTGCATGGCAGACATTTGTATCTGCAACCGGCCCAATACAAATGTGAATCCAGTGAATTCAGTGAGTACCAATATAAGACAGAGATACTAGGTAACTGCAAACGACATTATCAAATGCTTTCAAGGATGACGTGCAGTCTAGGGTGCCCATCAGGACCTCTGACTAGGCCATGCAAAGACTCAAACCAGAATGCACCAGGAGCACAACCAACCCTTGGATCTCGTGTTTCCCCAACTTGTACAGAAACTGCCCTGTGTGTCTGTCTGGGCAGAATCCCCTGCATGTAAGACTCAGTTACAAGCCCAGCATTCTGCACTATTATTATCCCAGCTCTTGTTATTATTGCTTAAATGAATTCTTTTTACTTGGAGACAAGAGCCTTTCCTGAAGGTGCTAAAGACACTTGCTGTTCTATTCCAGCACAAGTCCTCCACCTCTTTCACGGGTTTTCCTGTGAACTGGAGTACCTGTTTCTCAAGCAGACACTGCTATAAGTAGGGAGAGACTCCTAACAGCACTGCAGCTACAGCTCTATCAAAGGGCTCTCAGTAGGGAATCGCTATGTATTCATGCTTACTGGGAAAGGCTCATGCCAGCTAGCTCCCACGATGGATGGCCTGATGATAGCAATGTTCAGGTTTCCTTTCTCTTGTTGAATCAGGTACTCTGACAAGGCTTTGGTGTAGGTGTAAGTGTTGGGCCAGTCCCCAAGCAGCTTGGGTGTGATATCTTGAATGATAGATTCATCCAGCCACCTACGGGAAACAAGGAGAACACCATTATCTGCCATGCAGTGAGCAAAAAAGACCATCGAGACAGGAATCCTCACCTGAAACAAATTTAAGACCCATTTAAGACAAGTACTCCCGAGTATGCTTCAGGATACTCTTGGTAACCTTCAGTTCCAGAGTCAAGTAGCATTACGAAGGTCTTAAAAGCTAGAAAAACATTCAGCAGGGATATGAATCCAGTAGCACTATTTACAGTGTTAGATATTCTTTCCTACTGGCTTTCCATGGTTTGCTCACAATGGAAGTCAGGAAACTGTCAGTGCTAGCTGCTTAAAACAAAAAGCAAACAAAACCCCAAACAAGTCAAAAATCCCAGTAAGTCTCTGGGGTTTGGATTTTTGCTTGTTTGGTTGTTTTTGTTTTGTTTTATTTTGTTTTTTAAATTATTCTTAAAGGTATTCAGGTATCTAATCCATCAGAAGTAGTTACACATACACCTTTAAAAGAGCAGCCCTTACCACTGCAGTGCTGGAGCGAGGGCCTGAGGCTCGAAGGCTCTTCCCTGGCACACCATCAAGACTTCACTGGTGTTGCCAGCATTCGGGTCTAAAGGACAGGAACTGGCTGTACTTCCAGAGCTCTTGCACACCCCTGCCAACCTCTGACAGGCTTTCAGCAGCCTGGTGTTACACCACAGAACCAAAGATTAACTCCTATAATCCAATTTGTAATTAAGTCAATGGACTTATAGTTCAGACTGAACGGGCATGCTCTTCCCAGGGGTATCACAAGGATCCTCACTTCACCCCTCTTTATCTTGAATTTCAGAAACAGGTGGAGGTCTAGGGGAGAGTCTGTCACACCCGGAGAATTACTAAATCAGACCAACTTAAACACTCAAATACCTGGTGGCTGAAGTCGCACACTGCTTTGCAGATCGCTCTCATTAGACATAGATGAAAATATTGCACAAAATTGTATGAGAAAACAATGATTCACCTAAATCGTGGTTCACAGGGGAAGGTTAAATCCAGTGAATCTCTCAGTTTTGGAATATGTTAAAAATAATCTGAGCTTTTAGTACATAGAAATTATTTTAAAAAACAAAAAAACAAAAAACCAAAAACTTTATGGAGGCACAAATACAATCCTAGTCCCATGTTTCAGAAGAAAGGCAGAAAAATTGTTTAAGCATAAAATATGAACTACGCAGATGTTATAAGCAGCACATAATATTTACAAAGCCTGTTTAGGCAGCCATTGAACCCAGCCTCCTCAGGGTCTCAGATAAATGGCAATTGTTTGAATCTCTTGAGTAATTAATTATGAGCCTACCAAAAGGAAATGCCTATTTTTGCAGAGCCTGAAGGAAGTCTAGGTTCATTCAGATAGTCAGATTAAGGAGATTTGCATGCAAGTCTCTTTTTCCCTCTTCCTCTTTTTCTGTCCTTTTTTTTTTTTTTTTTTTTTTTTTAATAATAGAGTCTTATAGGTTAGTGTTTCTCACAAAGCAAAGACAGGCATAGAAGCACAAAGAGAAGCAGTTTTCCCTAGCCCTCATCCTTCCAGACAGGCCTCCACATTATTTTAAGTGGTCATCAAGTGGACCACGTTCCTGCCTGTCTCAAAGGTACCATCCTACCAGGTGATTTGATCTTCCAGTGTTACCATCACGGGAGCGCAAAGCTGACAGTTCAGCAGGGAGAACTGTTCTTACTTCTCTGTGACCTACTTTGAAGATTTCAAAATGCTACGTTACAAAGCTACTGCTTTTGCTCACTGCTGCAATTGCCCCATAGAAAGAAGAGATGCAAATTAAACAATTAGTAACCTCCTCTTGGTTACTTGGCAGACCAGCAGATGCACCAAATTACTCTGCCACAGGAAAATATAACTTTCTATGCTAATCGCTTTGCATTAATAAGATACTCTCTTTCTTCTAAGTGATGACGAATCTACATTTTCTGCAATAATGACAACAGTTCTGCTTCAGCCCACGCTTCACGGTGTGCTGTATTCCTTACCTCAGCACACCCTTCAAAGCTGATTTCCCTCAGCTTTAGATTAAGGCAAACCTGGTTTGATGTGGCAGATTATGTGTTTCCTCTATTGGCCTGGCAGCACTTAGAAGTGTGACTTTTGGTTTACAGAGATTAGGCCTAAGGCTTTATCTGCAGGTTAAATATCAAACTACTGAAAAGCAGGGATATAATAGGAGGATAAGAACAGAAAAAGGAACAGCTAAGAGACCTACTTGGGACTCCACCTGAATAAGTAAATATCAATCGCGTGGCAAAAAGCATCATTAAATGGGTCTGTTACTGCATCCAGTTGTGTGATCATGCCTCTTAATTCAATTGCAAAAGAGCACTTTAAGACAAGGGTTGTTTATATTTCCTTATCTCTTTTTTTCCCTCCCGTACCTTTTTGAAGGTGATATTCTGATATCTGTTAATTGCCTTTCTCTGAAACTTTCTGTACCCAGGTATTTTTTCTTCTGTTTACATGGTGAATAATAAAAGGCACATCTCTCTCATCCCCTTCCAGTCCTGCTTTCATCTTCTCTCTCTCTCCAAGTAATTTCCTCCACAGTCTCAGTTTTCTATATTTCATTCTGCTTATATCATGCCATCCCAACCTCACAGAGATTATCTCCATCCTGCTTCTCTATTCATTCCGTAGCCCCAGGCAACTCCTCTATCTATTGCCTTTCACTTGCAGAATGCCTTACAAACCAATGACCCTGAAGACAGTGATTTTCCACAAGGCCCACCTGATTTCGATTTGAAGGCAGTGGTTGTAATTGCTGTAAGTGATTATAACACTATCTGCAAATGCTGTAAAGAAACAGGTGCCACTGAAACCGAGGGAATGCTGTGGCTTCTGTCTCACTAGAAGTATCAGAAGGTTGGGAACTTCTGGAGTATGGGACATGAGAACGACTGTAAAACAAATTCAAAAAACACTGATTTGCACTAGATTTTCTGGAGTAGTGCTTAGTGAAATTATTTCTTTAGATAAACAATTTTTTGAAATAAAGACCCAGTGGTTCTCCTAGTGGACATTAGTTAATCTCATCTCCTATTACCCTAAAATCAAGGAGAAGAAAGATTTTACACCAGCTTTTTGGGTTACTAGTTCACAGGTCAGTTGCTTGTATCACACCATGTGGAATACCACAAGAAAATACATTAAAACAAAGTTACAGCTTTGTGAAAATTCTTCTAAGGGGAAGGTGGCCCTTGGGCCTTTATCAGAGGATTTTCTATTTTTTTCTAATTATTCTTCATTTTGGTAAATTCACTCAAAGAAACTTTTTTGTTGGTCTCTCAAAGTCTTGGATTCTCACACTGAAGTCTCTAAAACAGCCTGTTTCTGACTTGTCTCCATATAACTCTGGTTAAATACCACAGGATTGTTGAAATAAGTGGAAACAATGTTGGGAAACTGAAAAGACAAAGAAATGTATATATGACAAAAATTCAGTTCTTACTCAGGTAGCAACAGAGTGGAGTCTTACAGAAAGCAGCAACGCAACTCCATTCCTGGTGACAAATCCACTCGTGTAACTTACCCAATGCTGGACTTTCATGAAATCACAAGGTCTTTTTAAAAACAATGTNCCGATCTGACAGGTCCATGTCTTTTCTGTGTTGAGGACTCCAGAGCTGGACACAGCTATAATGTAGAGGTAGCTGAAATCACAGGGTTATTACATGGGGTTTATGCTGTTTTCTAACAATTTTGTATTTGGAAAAATACTCTTAATGTCAACCAAATGTTTGTAAAGCATGACTTCAACAGCTATCCAGATACAAAGGCTCCAAAACAGAGGGTCTGTTTCATCTATTGTCAAAAGACCTCAGTAAAACTAGTTTCGAGATAAAACCCAGAATGGGCAGACTTACTGGAAGACATTTTGGGAACAGTATCCCTCAAAACCACTAAGAAAGAAATAATGTTGTCCTTTCCCTTGGACTCTCTCATGGCCAGCATTTCTTGCTGGCACGGGTGTGTGAAGATAAGGCGATACAGTAACAGCAGCAATTATGAACAGAAATCCCACTGGACAGGTTATGAGAACAATTCAGAGATCTTATGCAGAATGATGCAGAAGAGGTGATGCAGCTCATACTTACTCTACTAAATCAAAGAGCTTCTTGGGTTCAGCTGGAGGTGGGTAGATGATTTCATCTATGCATTTCCGGACACAGTTTGCATAGGCGGTGGAGATGTGGATGAAAGCCTCGAGGTTCTGCATCTGCCGGGCCAGTTCCAGAAGCCGCTGT
This sequence comes from Thinocorus orbignyianus, assembly GCA_013400375.1. Classification (NCBI taxonomy): domain Eukaryota; kingdom Metazoa; phylum Chordata; class Aves; order Ciconiiformes; family Thinocoridae; genus Thinocorus; species Thinocorus orbignyianus. The sequence continues at coordinate 391,992 of VXBW01002689.1, read as the reverse complement.
GTGCCCATTGCATTCAGTTGCAGGGCATGCCTAAAGAGGGCAGGGGAGAAAACAAAAAAAATATGCATCTCATGGGAAAGAATATATGAAAGCCGAGCATTACCCAAACCCCAAATAATGAAAAAGGAAGAAAGGGAAGGGGTGTCATCAAAGTGGAAAGCTTCAATGAAACGCAAGGGCTAAACCAGTTTTCAGAGTAATGCTGTTGGACCCACTGTTCTGGCCACAGAACCTATCTCAAATATTTTCACCCAAATCAAAGGATCGGAGTTATGATTTCACGAGAATCTCTAAATCTGACATATTTGCCACCCCCTCCTGGCACAAATATTTCCAAAACATATGACCACTGAGGTATTACAGTTCATATGGTCCCCATTCAACTTGCTTCTTAAGGGACTACTGCTAAACCAGATAAGCACATGGGTTTCAGTAAGCAGCAAAGGGTCCTTTGCCCCAGAAAAAAACATATTCATACTGAAAGAAGACACAGTTAGATAAATTAACAACTTAAATTCTGAAGGAATGGAGAAGAGGACTGATAAGCATAAGAGAAAGAGAGTCCCAGTTAGCAAGGTTGACCATGAAGCACTCAGTGTAGCTAGAAGTTGTCTTAGAGACTATCTGCCATGGGTCTCAGTGAACAGACAGTCAACTTTTTGGCATGCTTTGTACTGTAAGAAAGACACTTTCCTGTACAGAAGAGAAAAGGCTAAAGAATAGGCAATCTGGTCAGCCCAGGAGTAGAAGCTTTCAACAATATGTACAAGATTATGAATAACGCTATTAGCTGCAGTGTACACTAAAAAATCAATTACACCAACGTTGAAGAGAAATTGTAAATAGTCCAGATGAATGAAAACAGAAACTAAGAGTATGATTAATGTTTGGATCACCATATCTAAAGCCAGAAATATTAATTTATTTTTTTTAGCATGCTGCTATTAAAGAATAGAATTTGCTATAGATTTCCATTTCCTCCTGCCCTTCTAACAGGATGAATACTTCTACTTTAGCTTCACTTCATATGAAAGTTGCTCTTCTGTGTACCTTTATATTTGATTTTATTCATTATGAGATGGGAAAAAATTGCACTCAGAATATGGGCCCAGCATAGATTTCTGCTGAGGCGTTCAAAATTCCTTTAGCCTTCTCATGGAATATTATCTAACCCTGGTGGTTTTTTTATTTTTTTTCTATTTATATTTAATCTGTATCTACTAATATTTCAATATAACACAATTTCCATCTGGAGAACTCCCCAAATGTACAGCATGTTAATGCCAGTAATTCATTATGCATCTCTGTTGCCGCTTTTCTAGGATCTTGATAACACCTCTTTCACACCTCCCTTATCTAGTGGCTCTAAATATTCTGTGGTGGGCTTGGTGCTTCTGCTGTATTTAAAAAAACATTTTGATTTTTTGTGTCGTTAGCAAATTGCTGCTCAAAATTTTTATTTGAGCTGCAGTATTATGCTTTCACATTTAACTTGCTAGAACTTTTACCTATATGATAGGACATATTCCTTATTAGACAGGAATAATTTGATCTGAACAACTCCTTGTACTTTAGTGTTTAATCATACTGGATTTTCCTTGTTCTGCTAGAGAGATTTTGACAGATCACACACAATCAAACTTTAAACAGTTTCTACACTGCCTGCAAGCAAATTTCCATTTTAACTTTTTCTTTCAACTCCTCTCTAGCTACCCTCCATACTAAAAACATTGTTTCCCTTCGATGTTACATGCCATTGTAATGTGTTTTCATAGCACATTCATTCATGTATTGCTTTAAAAACATTTATGGCTATTTATGCAGCGCAGAGCTTTGCTACTTATACTTGGAACCATGTTCTACATATACTTAGATTAAATCAAGAGTAGCTTCCTTTCTGGTTGGTTCTCTAATCAGTTGTTGCAAAAAGCAGTTATTAATGGTGGACACAGTGGATATTTATTTAGCCTACATACAAGCGAATGAAGACTGATATTAGTAATTGTGTTTTCTACTCTCACAGCTGTAGCATTTTTCAAAAAACAGTGAAGATCTGGCAATCCAGATCCTCCATCTCAGTTTCTTTACAGACCTTTATAGTTTGCTTAGAAGCACTTACACACCAGGTGTTGGTTTAGTGGTTTCTTTCTGCTGTTCATCCTTAGTGGAAAGCCTGTCTGGACAGGCACTCCCATGGGACCTCATTCAGAAATTGTGCATTTCTTTTAAACAGTTCATTACACTGAGTATTGGGTATTTTGAAGCTTGTGATGGGCTATTTTCTTAAACACCATCTTCTTTCTTTCTTCAGTTACTCAGTGACAATGAAAAGCCATTAACACTAGCTATAGAGACAGACACAACATAGTGTCACTTCAGGCTGTCTCCAGCTGGATCTGCCAAAACATCTCCCTTTTGACCTAAAACACATTTTTCCCCATCCCGATTTTAGGTCATGCTTAACTCCCTTAGTATATTACAACCTAAGCTTGCAGTACTTCCTTCTGTTCCTGTGGAAATCTGCCAAGATACTTCACTACTTTTGATGTGCACGTGTACATGACATTTTCAGAGCGCTTACACAGCACACTCAGCGCAGAACCACATGTAGCACGCAAACATAAACGGAGAATTATTTCTGCAGCTATACATGGGATGCACTGAATGGTGCATTCTGAATCACGCTTAGTGAATACAGAAAGCAAGACATACTTCAAGGGTTCATCAAAGCGAACTGTTGCTGCACAGTGGAAGACAACATTGACCCGGGTCAGAAGCTCCTCCTCATCTTCAGCACTGATGGCCAGTTTAGGTTGAGTGAGTTCAGCATTAATAGGCTTAATCTTCTCGTGGAAATTAGGGCAATCTTCTCGGACCCTGTCAAAGACCTTGAAGTACAAACAGAGAGAGAGATCAGGTACAGAATTAGGCTACTGAGAGCACTTTGATTAGTAGCCAGTCTGATTACATCAATCAACGAAATTGGCACAAAAGAGAATGTCTGGTTCTTTCAGAGGGAGGACACAGGTGAGCTGATAAAATAGTCAATTCACTTGTTTCCTCCCATGGGAAAACCTAGCAGGGGAAACAACGAAAATATAGGAGCTAATCCATTGTCCTGAAGAGATGAATGAATCTTCCCTGCATCACTCATTTCCTGGGATAGCCACTGAAATTCCTCTATCTCCACATCTCTTGTGACTATTTGCTATTTGACCTCAAAGGCACCTGTAGGACCAAAACAGGAGCTAAAGAAGAAGAGGGCAGAGTATGGAATGGGAAATCCAATGAAACATGAGACTCAAGCTATTTTCTTGATGGTTCTACAAAGGACTTGAGGAGAGGAGGGGAGCAGGGCACATTCTGGCTCCTCCTCTTCCTTTGCTGCACCTTGATGACTGTCAATCTTTGTTCATGTCAGATGAGTCCTGTGGGGAACTGCTTTTGGGATGGAAAGATGGGGAAAACTCAATAACTCATACTGCTAAGGCTGTTGACAGCCATCAGCAATTTTGCATGACTGGAGTGTGCTAGTTGGCCTCTCAAGCTGTCTTCCAGTCCTTTTTCCATGACTATGATCCATAGCTCTTTCCAATACGTATTTTCTGCTCAGCCTTCTGAAGAATGACAAGACTGTGCATCTGTCCACTAAAAAGATCCCTACATTTTCATATACATTCTGTCCGATGACTTGTCCAAAAGCAGTATTTGGCACCTTGCTTTATCTAAGATCTGAGATAGCAGGTACTCTGAACAGCAAGACAACTGTGTGCAATCCTTCTGAAAGGAAATCAATACTGTCATCACCTGAAAAATGCCTATGTCAAACCAGCATTTTCCTCAGTTCCCATTTTTACTCTGTGAGTAGCTGAGAGTCCCTGATAACAGTATAGCAGCTCCAGATGCAGTTCTGCTTGTGTCATGAAAGCATTTAGTGGCTGCAGGTTACACCTGGAGCCCTTTCATGTGGTAAATCTCACAGGCAAAGAAGACGAAGCTTGAATTTCAAAATCCTATATGAATTTGCTGAACTAAGATTTGAAAAAACATCCTCTTGAGTTTCAGAAGTGTCTGTTCTAAGGGCGTTGTATTGCTGGCCAGCATTACTGCATTTGAGAAACTTCGACTGAAGTAATATTAACAGTCAAGTCCAAAAAATTCCTCCTTTTGGGGGGCAGAGAGACAACAGAAAGGGTGTAAAGAATAAATAGAGAGGGTGTGGACCTGAAAAGGCGTAATCAAAACGTCGAAGGATAACCACACTTCAAAGGTAACTAGGCTACTGACAGCAACGACTAAGTACTGGGGCAGATTGCTAGTGAAAGCTATGTGCCACCACCTTTGGATGCATGTAAGAGCTATCTAGGTAAGCATTGCCAGGAGAGACGGTGAAAAGCTGAACTGAAAAGCTGAACATGCCTTTGGGCAGGAGGATGGGCCAGCTGGCTTCTCAGTAGCTCTGTGGTTTTTGGTTGGCTCCTCTATTCTGTAGCTTATTCACCACTAACTGAGTTTGTAAATCTCATGATCACGCTCTCTTGTTTTTTCTAGAGGCTGTTCTGTCTTTGACTTGCTCAGTGTTTATGTAAGAGCAGGAATTGTGTGACATAAATCTAACATACTAAAAGAAAGAGATACATGAAAGATTAAATTGGTACTAACAGCAATAGTTTCCTGTTTAACTAAGGCAATACTGTCTTTCAGCTTATCTGACAGCCAAATCTAGATAAATCTTGATGATCTTGGGGATAAAAAAGTGATATGAAAATCATCATCCTTCCCCACTATGTAGCACATTGAGGACTTGACTTCATTTATTTTTCTTTTAACACACAGTTGCATGTCCTTCATAAATCTGAAGCTTGAGTAAGTTAAGAGAAATTAGGACGTGAAAATGTCATTTAATTTCTCTTGGTTGCACCCAGCTACATGCATATTTCAGCAATGTAGTCTAGGCCAGAGAATAGATTTCTACACAGAGAAAGCTAATCACAGACAGAGATGTTGGTGAGAGCCAGATGGACTGTAGGAACTTAATTCCCAATGATTTACGTTCAGAACTGGCTACTATCAGCATTAATGTCTGTAAAAACCTTGTCTTATAACAAGAGAATGCTGGAGTGGCTGTCCAAATATGTATGATCTCATGAGAGATCACACATGAGTGAACCCTGGTGAGACACAAAATGGAAAGATTTCTCAGAGAACCCATGTAAGACCAAAGCTATCTTTTTAAGAGTTTTAAAAACAATTCTGCATTTGTTCTACTGCAGAGAGATTGTAAAACTCCACACAATAAGAGCTACTTAATACTTGTTTTACTTTGGCATAAATAATGCAAAGGCAGAGAAAGAATGAATCAGCCCTTTCTCCATTTAAGTCACAGGGTATAAAAACAAGAGTATAAAAACAAGAGTTGTATTTCTGCAACGCCAGCCTTGCTCCAACTTGGACAGTTAAACTCTGCCTACATGCCATCTCCTCCTGATGTTCCTATGGCAGATAATATCCCCTTCAATACTTCTGTGCTTACTGCTGGGTATTCCCTATGACCATACACCAATCCAGAGCTGTGGTTTTTCACCTCCTCCAATGGCTCACTTCATTTCTCTGAAGAAGAAAGGCAAATTCTAAATTCAAGCTCAGGAATCAGCATGCTGCTTTGGAAACCTTCTGCATCACAAGAACATCCAGTTCATCATCACCATTAAATCAGATAACAGGAGCAGCTGTTTAATCAGTCTCTGCTGCCTCTTTTATGGTATCTGAAGAGTTCAGACTTGTCCGTGCTTTGGGAGAAATACTCCAGAAGTGATACATGAATTGCAGCAGAATTACAGAGAAGAGAAAAGGGAAGATATTTGATTTCAAGTTCTCCAATATTAATTGAACCAGGGGAAATCAGTTCTAATGTATCCTGCTTTCAGTATCTTTTTGAGCATCCTAATACATTCNCAGAGAGGTTGTGGATGCCCCATCCCTGGAAGTGTTTAAGGCCAGACTGGATGGGGCTTTGAGCAACCTGCTCTAGTGGGAGGTGTCCCTGCCCATGGCAGGAGGGTTGGAACTCAATGATCTTTAAAGTCCATTCCAACTCTAACGATTTTATGATTCTATGATTCCAGGGGCAATTCTGCTAAGCAAAATAGAATAAATGAACCTAATAGCTGCTATTTTCATTTTAATCTTCAAAATATGATGCAAGTTTTTCATAGGCAGTGCTGTCCTTCAACAGAGGTGAGAATTTCACTCTAAAATTTGCCGAATTTTTCTTATGTTATAATCAGGCAATTCTATTTTATAAACTACTCTCTGTGAATTCAATTTACATTGTCAAGCACTTATTATGAAAACAGAACATCTAGAATTTCTCCCACCGTTATATTTCCATGTGTTTGATGGGCACCTCTTTCCCTATTCCTGCCCACTTAAGCTTTGACCTCTCTTTCCAAAGTACATCTGTAACTCCCTGTGTTCTCTGCTCTTGCCTTAGAGCATGTAATAGTTCAGAGGGATATCTGCCCATCAATCTTTCAATTAGAATTTTTTTTATGCCACAAAGATACAAAAACAAAACAAAACACCAAAACCCAACTCTTAATGAATGCGCAAATTGCACATCTAGGGAACAGCACAGATGAAAAACAAAGGAACCACTGAGCAATGTAAAATGCCAAAGGCCTTGCTTCTTTCTCAGGAGACACTTCCATTGAAGCAAATAAAAAACAAAACTGAAGAGTGCCTAAGAAAGGGTCTGCTTTAAAGAGGACCCTGCATGAGTTTGGTCTTACAACTGCCTTTCAAAGAAGACTAGGTGGTCTTTCCTTTTTTGTACCTATCAGTCCTCATCCCTAAAAAAAACAGCTTACTCTAACGGGCATCATGCAGGATGGAACTTCACCGAGAAACCTAAGTAGGAGAGAAAGTAGTTCTCCCTTCCACTTGGTAATATTATCTAACACTATTTCTTGTGCTCCACCCTGATGTGAAGGATTCATCTTCCAAAGTGCTGAATAAACATCTCCCAGCAACGCAAGCCATGGGGAAGGTAGTTCGTCATATCATGATAACCGTAACTCACCATGGCACCTTTCCGTAACAGACTGCCTCTTCAGTGATTGGCCTCACAGCTTCTCCTCTCTCAGAACAGAGTCAAATGCTTTGGAGACTGACCCATAAAGCATCGAGTTTTCAAGTGTGACCTCAACAGGTAACCTTTTTTCCCATTGTGGTACAAACTCAATGACTAGCTGAGGCATCCAAATTACACTATTTTTACTAGATGTTGCCAACGTTTTTGTTGTTGCTGTAGTTGTAAGAACAATAAAGAATAGTCTTCCCTGGAGCACAGTGGGGCCAGGTGAGTGTAATAGCACTGGAATATTAGGCTTTCCTGGGACAATTAACAAAAGATGGCAATTTACATTATAGTTTGCACATTTCAAGGCATTACTGTATGAGGACATTTAAAATGGTGAAAAAATCAGAGAATTCCCATAAAATGAATCTCATATATGAGGAATTATTGAGAAGATTAAGGTTGAGAGAGTTCAAGTGAAGGAGAAAAAAAAAGGTGAAAAGCTTCTGTCCTTTCAGATAAGAAGTAAAAGGGATTGTTTAGCATAATTCGGGAGAGCATAAGCACGAATTGCTTCTGCAAAGGAAATATAATTTGTTCTAAGCAAGGCATAGGCCAAAGGTAAAACATTGTGGCACCAATTATTTTAAAGCACAAGGTGTCCCATGGAGCATATGGAATAATTTAAAAGTCCTCCTTCTGAACAGATTGTTGGTGTATAAATGCTAGGGAACTGCCTATATATAGATATATATAGATATATATATACCCTGGTGCGTATAACCCTCTGCCATTTCAGTGGCAGTATCATAAAGGCACGTGAGTGACCATCACAAATCTAAACTACTGCAGGTACCAAAGTAATGAAAATTACTCTTTAAAAATCACCCTGATCTGTGCGGTTTGATTCTGATGAAAGGGCTTGTCCCACTTGTGTTGGCCACTGATAAAATCCTCTGATACAGTCCTGAAGGAAGGAAGGTACAGAAACACTTTTACAATTGCCGTTGTAGCAAATCTGAGAAATAACCAGGCAGCTTCTTGACATAAAGCAATTAGCCTGCAATTAATTTCTAGCCTGGTACATTTCCAGCAATAAGCACCACAATTGCTCAGTCAAGAAATGTGTGAAAATGCAGCTCAGGGAGCATTAATAGGGATAGAGCCTTTTTTTCCCCTTGTGCGCTCTCTGCCTCATTTCCTCTTCAGAAAGTTGCTTTTAAGTATGGTTCTTCTCAAGGCAAATAAAGCATAATTCATCTAATCAGCTAGAAAGCATGCAGCAGAGTGTTCCTCATTACAGGAAAACAAATGGCTTATGCTTCAATCTAGAGCTATTACTTTCCCCTGAGTAGAGCTAATGCAGTGGAAATACAGTACCCATGACCAACAGCTAGTAAACAAACCAGCTGATTATTTAAAGATAAAGGCTACAGAAACAAAGAGATGACAGACACTAAATTTCAATATAGGTCAGCTAAGGCTAATATGTATAGCCAGCTACTTAGGATGTGGTTTTAAATGGCCAATTTCCTTGAAAATTGGCTGCTGACAAAGCCTGCTGTTTTCTAAGAAGAATACTCAGGTTCCGTGTCAGTTATTCTGGAACAGTAAAAAGAGCTCTTTCAGAGACAAGCTTTGTAGACAGGAGCATTAGGGACTTGACAGACATGGAAAAGCTTTCTGTGGTCTCTAGTACTATCTCATAGGTGGGTGGACAAGTCACAGACAGAATATGCAGCTTTCTTACATTCATCACAGACGTTTCTTGTGCCCCTGTGTGGTACTTAGACATCTCTCACTATCAGCATTCGATGTTATTCTTGACATTTAAAACAGGGGAAGAATTTGAATGCAAGAAAGGAGGATAGTAACACTTAGAGATTTTCCTACAGGAGCTATTTAACATGTTTTGTTATTTAACATGTTTTTCCTCTTATCCCTCCTCCATAGCTGTGCTCCAACGTGGGCACAGGTGCAAGGGGAGTTAGTTGCTGAAAGATGGCGGGATCACTTGGTTACAACCTGAGACCCGTTCATCTCCCCTCCCTCAACCTGCCATGCAGAATTTGCTACCTATTACTTAGAGAATCACTGTATGCACTTGGAAATGTTAGTAAGTACAGAGTTATCCAGACATAATGTCTCAATCTGCTTTCCCATACCCATTGCCTTAATTACAGATCTTTGAAGTTGCTCTGCCAGATTTGCTTAGGCACCAGGGAACTTCAGGAGCGTTTGCTGCATTCCCAAGGCTAATCAGCCAGGAATAAAGGCTGTGTCAAACATAGGTACCTCCTGCTTGGAGACATTTAAAGAAATGACCGAAAATTACTTTCCCATTTGAAAGCACTTAACAAAAATCAGGTTGATTTTTAGGAGTCTGTGGAAAAACAGGCCAGAAAGAGATACCCACAACCATGCATCTGGCTTACCAGGTATACCTGGTTCAGGACATCACACAGAAAAAAGGAAGCCAAGTGCAGCTCTGCAAATGAGTGAGACGCAGTCCTGGCTGCAGTGGAGTCACTCTCAATTCTGTGAAGCATTTCACAGAACGATGTTGAAAAGAAGGTGGAGATTGCAGATGAAATACAGCACGATAGTGTCCTCAGCCAGCTGCAAAACAGCTGTCCCAACACAACACAGTTGGCATCAACGCTGCACAGCAGGCCTTGTTTATACAAATGATCATACCTGAAACTGGTTGAGCCCCACAGAGTCTTGGGGTCTACCTGGTGGTGTCTCTGAATGTTAGACCACACAGTAACTTCCAATGTCACTTTTTAGTGAATAAAAGAGCTCTACTGAGAAGTCACTGAGGGATCTCTACAACTAGAGACACTCAAACAACCTTATCTCACCTAGACCCCAAGGGTACTTCTTCTGCTGTAATGCTATTTCCACAGAGGATAACCAGGACATTGGCTCTCACACGGGTACAGTGGAGGCAACCAGCACGTAACCCATATAGTACATAGTGCTGGTACGCAATTCAAAATTTTGTTTCAAGGACAACTCTGTGGATCCATATGAGCCCTACAAGTCCATCTGGGAAAGTCTTGAGATACTCTGCTCTGAACATGAGCCCCTCCAAAGATCTCCTCCAAAGGAATGACTGCAGCACTTGTCATCCTAGGACGGATGTTCTGCACTTCCATAGTCACTTATTTAAGATCCTTGACCTCTTCTTGAGGCATAAAGGAGAAAATGCCACCACAAAGAGGATCACAAGCAATGTGGCACCAAAGTTCACCTTGATTAAAAGTGTAAGGGAGACAAAAATCCTTTGATGCCACACAAAACAGAAGTTGAGCAGATAAAGACAAGTGCATCACATATTTAAAGCTACTCAAATTTTAATAAAAATAAAATAATTTTTAAACATTGTAGTGGAATGGCACACAAGCATAGAGAGATGAACATCTGGGAAGTGAGTACAGCATACAGTTGAAAAGTCACCCTTCTAGCATGAACCATGCTAGAAGATTCTGGGATGTGAGGAGCAGGCAGTTAGCAAATGGTAAGAGTCTTGTGCTGAATCTCCACCACACAAGACAGTAAATTAATTCTGTAGAAATATCTGTATCTGGAAATTAAACTTGCCAGCTTATGTCCCGCGCACTGGAACTCAATCATCTATATTATTCCACTGCTCAAAGATCTTAGTACAATTTTGGCCTGAATCAGCTACCAGAAAGATGACCAAGTCCCTGGTCACATGTGAGGAGGTATCCTGGGACAGGGGCTTCTGCCAATAGATATTCCCCATCTGGCCATGATGTTTTGTAAGATAAGAGAGTTTAATGGCATGAGTGCAATTCATCCCAAAAACATTCAATTTATGGATGTTGTCAAACAGTACCACCATTTAAACACAAAAAATTTGCATTTACCTTGAACAATTTCTCATTTCAGAACTTTTCTTCTGTGTTCACAGCCAATATAAATACTAAAACTTTTTTTATGCTGTTCCACACACATATTTGTTATGTTCATCACAATAATGCAGTTTTTCCATTTGTGCTTAAAAGAAAGGCACCAAGCCCAAGAACCTCAGCCTGTCAAATATCTGCTTCCTTTTCTTGCTGTCACCTAGCTATAATCATATTCTCATTGTAAGGCTACATGCGGCACACATAGTAAGTAAACAAAGTCAAAAACTACTGGGAGACTATCAGAAGGTAATGCAATTCATGAGACTAATAGGAAGAGCAGGGACACTATAAGAAGTGAAGGCACTTACGAAAAAAAGACCAAGTCCAGTGAAGAAGAAATTAGTTGAGATTCTAAGAAAGCATTTAAGAAAGGATGACTTAATTATTATAAACCGATTTTCTGTAGTGTCACTATTCCAAGTAAACAAGGAAGTCGAGAGTTACAAGTAATCCTTGATTTCCATCCAAGGAGCCTTCAGCTTAGGGAATTTAAAACTTCTCTAAGAAGACAGAACCATCTGTCCAAATAGTGTGCGGCTACTTACAACACAGTGTGGCTTTGCAAGTATAGCTTTTACCAGAGACCAACTGTAATTAATGTCTCTAATTTCAGCCAGTACTCAGAAGAATCCATGGAAACCCTTCAGAAATGGTTGCAGAAGCCCACATGCAAGCTTGATAACTGGATTCACAGCTCAGACCTTGTCTCTGAATCCAACCTCTTTGCATATTATATCAAATATGGACCACTTTCTGTATTTGAGATCTCTTTTGACTTGGATTAATTGGATCTGCCCATAATAAACATTCTTAAAATTCACCTCTTTCTGGCATGGGTATTAAAAAAAAAGAAAAAGCAGTCCCATTGAACTGTGACAAATTATCCTGATATAAGGAAAAGGCAAATTTGGCCCATGAAGTCCATGACAGCTTTTTGGCATGTGTACACCCTTTTCCACTAGCATGGGTCTCATCAAGCAGCAGGTGTAGTCTTGTTTCAGCATGAAGATACCTGTTGTTAGAAGGGCCATTTAACGTCAGCTTGTGATAGTAACACTTCTACCAGGAGCAGATGTCACTCTCTTCCTGGTACAAAGATCAGATCATTGCCACAGATGGCTCAGTTATAACATGTGAAAATTTTCTCCCTACTCTGTCATTGCAGTTGTACCTGACTGGAGTGCTCTGACAGGGCTGATGGCAAGAGCCAATGGTTTTTCATGCAGCCTGCAAGACTTTTCCTCTTTAAGGCAGCGAAAAATGAGAATGAGTTTTATTTGCACTCAGGGAGGAGTTTTCTCCATATTTTTTCCCCGCCTTTTCTTCATTTTTTTCCCTTTTTTTTTTTTTTCCTTTTCTTTTAAATGCTGGAGAAATACATATATTTTAGCATGGAAGGGAACATGCACACACATTTTAAAGAAGATCAGGAAAGACATATCAATTGTCCTTAAACCAGGCTCAGGTTTTAGTTCCCTCTGACATCTTCCAGAGACCACTGAAGGGTAATCAAACATTACAAGCTTGACTTACCATCTCTGGCACTCCACCTAATTATTCCAGCTAAAACCATAATGTTAAAATTTCTGATCGGAAGATCTGTGACTCAAGACATCGTTCACACTGATGTTCAGTCTTCATCTTACTCATGAAATACCCCAGATACTGTACACCTATTAATAGAAAAGTTACTTTTCTCTGCAAGTATAGTTTCAGCTCATACTCTTTGCAATGGAGACCAAAGAGGAGAACTCATGTAAGCTGGAATACCATTCATGTTTTCTGCATGCCTTGCCCTTGGCTTTCAGATCTAGATTTCACCAATTAGTTTTATATTATTCGGTTCATGTAAGGCAGAGATATGAACACTTGGGCTAATTATGCTTCAGGTGTAACAAATCACTTGCCCATATATCACCAGAATGAGTAACATTTTCGGCTAGGTTGAACAAACAAAAGTTGCTTGTACACTAAAATCTCCCCATCTGTCTGAGCAGGGATTACTGGTAATGAGCTGTGCCCTTGGCCCTAGTCTTATGAGGTTATAAATTACTTTAATGCTTTAATCTACCAATGAAAAGCCCTGACTGAAGGAGAAGAGAAGAAACAAGCAGAACACACCACAACCAACCACCTGTACTGAAACTCATACTGAATGATCATGGAATCACAGAATTTTCACCGTTGGAAGGGATTTCTGAGATCATCGAGTCCAACCACACACACACACAAAAAAACCCCAACAAATTAAAAACCACACCACACACACTCCACAAAAAAAACCCCAAAACCCACAAAACAAATTGCCCAACCCAACAGCCTTGGCCACTAGAGAATACCCTGAAGTGCCCCATCTACACACTTCTTAAATACCTCCAGGGATGGTGACCCCAGCACCTCCCTGGGCAGGCCGTTTCAGTGCCTGACCACCCTCTCAGTGAAGTAATTCTTCCTAATATCCAATCTAAACCTCCCCTGCCACAACTTCATACCATTTCCTCTAGTATGAAGTAATGAAATGAATAATCTCATCCCACATAGTGATTTCACAAATAAGAAATACTGAAAAGGACTACTTGCATGAAGTTATAAGTCCTAACTGTATATTTAACTGAGGGAAGTACAAACTACCTTTATATTAAATGTCCAACTGTTCTGCCCTGTTTGGTAGAGGCAATTTTTGAGATTCCTCAGGGAAAAAAACCCCAATGCTTAAAGATCTGCCCCAAACTACACTCCCATAAAGTTAATGTCTTTTGGGCACACAGCTTTCTGTAGACACCACTACAGAGTGATAAGGTATAAGCAGGACGTCCTGATGGAGCGCCAACCCTCATAACTAAGTAAGGCCTCTACTGGGAATAAGGAAAATGATTAAAACAGTTCAAGGGCAACAAGGCTGCATAGGCACAAAACCAGAGTGCAAAAAATGTGTTGCTCTGCTGCTGCTGTGGTATGCAAACTGTGCACAAGATAAGAAACTGCTTGTGCTTAATTGCAACTAGGTATAAGAGTCAAGGCTAAAATAAAATTATTTGTCTTAGTGACTGTATATGATAAGCAATATGATGCCAGTATGAACTGGATACTGGTAGGGGAGCTTTAGGGTACAAAGTCTTCGAAAGTCACCTGCACTCAGGCAACGATATAAGTAATACCATACAAAGTCAAGGCTGCCTAACCAACAGCACTGTAAAACCCCACCAAGATTGGGTATGGATGCAGCAGAAATGGGATCAACTAGGAAAAAAGTAACTGGGAACATCCTGTTTATTTAAGAGGATTTTGGATGGAGAAAGGGAGATGCAAAGGTGGTGAAAAGACATATTCCGAAATAAGAAAAGTGGGAGATAAAATATAAAATCAGGTACAGAATAAAGATGGAAAGGAATTTTTGACATTAGGAGTGTGGATACCTAAAGAGAGTGATGAAGCCGACCTTTGAATCCAAGTCCACAAAGGTGCTAGAGGGACCACCGATTGGACAAACTCCTGGAGCCTCCATCGTGTTTTTGTCTGAAAGATCTGGTGTGTGAAAATGGAAAAAGGAGGGACAGACTTACAGTGGGAAGGAAGATAGAACTGTAATTCAACACTTGTTGGGTGTGATTCATAAGACTTAAGAATGATAATTAGTAGCTTTATAGCTGTGTGTGCTTTTAAACAAATTATCATTTAATTGCTTTATTAGTCCCTTAGTAGTGTATTGCTTAATTTAAAAACATCATAGTCACTTAATTCAGTTACACCTCGTGCCTGCAACATGAAGGGGAGAACTAGACTCATAAAGCAACATATAGCTACCACCTTTGGCTCATCAGCTCTATCCATTAATCAACAGGGGTGGCCTTCACCCCATCTCCAGACAGATGCTCAGACTCTCACTTAACCAGTTTTGTCTCTATTCTCCCATCAAATGACACCCATAATTCACAGGCTCCAAAGCATGTTTAACAGAATAAGAAAACACTGATCTTTGTGTTTTCTGACATTTTGTCCTCAGCTCACTGCATTTTTCTTCCTCACATTTGTATAAAAAAAAAAAAAGACAAGCCTACTGGTATATTATGATCATAAAATGCTTCTGGAATGGCTTCATGGTGTCACACCTGCGAATCTGAGGGAACCATGACACCATGAACAGATCTTCCCCCCTGAACTCAAAACTGTGATGGAGGAGGGACTCTCTTACTTTCTTGGTCCTTTTGCAGCACTTCATTCTACTCGTGCAGTATCATTTACTTTCCACCTCTTTGAGATCCTAAGGAGAACCCCAAGTATCACATGCAGCTGCCTGGCAGCTACATGGGGTGCCAAAGCAGGAAAGTGAAGGTACTCCTGTGTTATAGCTGCGAAAAGTGCTCTCTGAGGTAGCACATGCCCCACTGGTGAATTTGTGTCTTGGGTTCTCCAGTAGTATGCAAGCTAATGGCCAAGCATCTCATGTATGGACTCCTCTAACTTCAGATGTATCCTGTTTTCAAATTGATTTCTCCAGTAAAAGTGTTTTTAACTCACCAGGTTAATGGGGCTCTGAGGAAAGAAGTACTGGGAGGAAAATCCTAGCCTGTGCAATTTTCTTTACATTGAACGTTCTACGGCGGCTCATCCTTTTCAAGCGAAAAGCATTCAGTTTTGGCATCTTCTCTCCAGGGATAATAGCACAGCTATTATCTCCCATCATTTACTCAATTCATCACTCACAGCATTGCAATTTTATCTAATTCAGAGAGTAAAAACGTACTAAACCAAGAATATCTTTCCTTTTACACTGGAAAAGATGACTCTCCAAAACACCGTGTTTCCTTCCCTCCCACATGCCTAAAAGCATCTCCTGAAGAGGCTCAAATTATATAATAGTATCTGATCATCAGTGTCTGAACCAAGAGAAATAACAACGAATGAACCATGACACTGACAATGCTGGCTATGTCCTCCTATAAGGTATGCAGATCAGTGCTGTGCCATTCTAGAAAAAGCAGCTCAGGAGACCATCTCCAAGATTAAAGCCCACATCCGAAGGGATGCTAATCTATGTTTGGGGTTGCAGCCGTGTAGATACGCATTTCCTTGCAAGTTGCTCAAAAGTACTTGGAATTCAGAACACGGTTTTACAAGGCCAGATGCCGCTTCTGAAAACGTTACTGCAGGCTGTTTTGTATGGGTAGCCTTTAGCTCTGCAGTTAAATATCAGTTATTGTAGCTAAGAATAGTTCAGAGCACATATAGTCATTTATTTAAAAAATGGGCATTTTTACTGTAATGCCGAAGGAAAGCAGATTTGGGTTTCATACTGCTTAGTACTGCTTCTACTAAAGACAAGTGAAACTCTGACTTGTCTGCTTCATGTTTAATAGCAGCAGAGTACCTTGGACAACTGGTTTATAGGTCTGGTTGAGAACTGCCCACTACACTCCGGCCAACTCCAAATTAAAAAGTTCGCTGTAGATACAGACTTCAAAATAATCTTCCCTTGAGCTTTGCAAGGCTAGTAGATCTAAAATTGCATTTCAGCCAATATAGTGATCAAATGAGTCCCGAAAAAATACTGCCAAGCAAGAAGGGGCCACTAATTCAACTACTTTCACTTCTTGTACTGGTAAAACTGAGATGCTGTTTATCTAATTCCCAGCTGGTGGGATGGTTAAACACCCTGAAAATGAAACACGAACGTATCCAATGGCTGGCAAGAAGCTCTTAAGAGATTACTCATGACTGAGCAAATAGCCCACAGTACTGGGTACTTTTTCTGCAGAGGAAAATCTTTCATGGGGAGAGACTTTAATCCACCCACTCAGCAACCTGGTGTCAGAAATATTTCTGTATTGGTCACGAAGGTCATTATCAGCGCCAATAATTAAGCCACAACCTTTAGGGAATATGTAAGTTTTTATCAACACTAGTGGACTCAAATGAGTTTAACTGAAGAGTTTCCCCATTTTGGTTGGTACATGTCGGTGGTTTTATGGGATGTTTTCTGAAATCTTTCTTTATGCAAGGTACCACCTCCCTGGGGAGTTGCAGAGAAGGGCACTCCTAGCCTCAAAGGCAGGCGATTACTATTGCATCTTTACAGTTCCCACCACTCTGTGGCAGGACACACCTGGAACAGAGAAACAGCATAGTCCCCTGCTGCTTCAATTCTTCCTACGTTTGAGGGTCCACATAAGAGGGTAGTTGCCAAATGAACAGATCTGTGGTGCTGGTCATAGAAGTCAGCCCAGGCATGGGAACTCCATTAGAATCACTAGCACTGGCTCAAATGTACCTACTGGTCATCCTGGTTTATCACTGTTTTTTCTCTCAAGGCATTTGGAGATAGCATGGAAAAAACTAGAAATATGTTGACCTCTCTCAGAAATTCTCAATGGTTTCCTACACCACCTTCAGGCAGATGGACATGAATCTGTAGCAGCAAAATTTCTGCGAGCACAGAATTCTTTATTTTCATTCTGAGTTTCAAGTGCCTCCTGCACTCAATGATAAATACATCAGCATTTTAAAAAGAAACAGCTCAGAAAATCCTTCTCATAAGGGAGCTATTAAAAAGCAATTTCTTTACCAGGGAGAAATACCACTGTCAAGTATACAACAGGCAGCCTTCTTCATAGTTCATTTTTTCTGTTTATATTATGGTTATCTTTCATATTTCTGTTCTTCAGCAAATCAGCTTGATAGATTCATTCTTCTTCAAGAGTCAGTCTTAGTCACTAGAGTCTGTTCACTAGAACCATCTGTTCCCCAAGATTTCCCTCCCACACACCATGGTAGAATTACGCCTACAATGAGTTTCTTCTATTAGGAAAGAAATGACTGCAACAAGCTAGGTGACATGAGTCCCTAGGGAGACAACACAAGTACTTATGGTTTTGTCCATAATTCTTATAAAACATTTATGTGAAATATTCTTTACTTAAGGACTGACTCTGGACAGTAAGTGAACCTGTCTACTCTTTCCTCTCTGAGTCAGAATTTAATCCCAGAAATGATTCTCTAAGCTATGGTGGCATGACTGTTTTGCTTTTTTTATTGTTTTGCCCTTCACACATAATGGAGATCATGAAGCCTGTGTCAATGTTTGGTCAGTGCAAAAGGGAATAGCCCCACTGACACCATGTATTTCAACGGAGGACATAGCTCTTATTTTTATTAAGAGGGAAGTTCATGTTGAATACTTCCCTGAAGTACAATATCAACACTTCAGTTAGAGAGGGCAGCTGACCCAGAGGTTAACACACTGGCCTAGGCTTTAGGTATGGATTTAAAAGCTTCATCTTCCTATTCCCTACTGATTGTTGATTCCCACTCTCTTGCTACAGTACCCAAAGGTCAAGACCTGTGCAAGAAGTGGGGATGGACAGAGAGTGAATGAGGTTGCACCAGCCCTCCTACCCCTTCCACAGCCTGGGCCCTGATTTCATTAAGTGTGTTTATGTGCGGTTAGAGGTGATACCCCTCAAATTCCTTCTTCTGCCTCTGACCTCATGATCATGCGGGAGTCACCTAATCTTTCTGACTCAGACTCATCCCACCTACCTTGCCTAAGCAAGTGTATAGGAGAGTTTAATCAGCTTAAACTAAAGGAGCTACAAGCTCTACAATGAAGGTATCGTCTTGCATCAGATCTCTTACATCTGCCAAACAATAAAAATTAAGTGTGGGCCTTAACTTGGAGGCCTCATCCAAAGTGCAGAATGTAAACAACAACCGAGAAGCTAGATTGCAGCCCGCACTGCATGTTCATGCTTCACCATAAAGCAGGATCAAGTGCACCCTGGGTAGCTGTCACCTTCATTTATTCACTCAAGCAAGAAGACAAATTGTAGTGGAGAAGTGAGTGAATAAATGCATGCCATGCTTTCAACAGAAAACAAATTGGGAAGGAGCAAGAAAACCAATTGCTGTTTTCAGATTGAAGAAACAGCATTTCTCTTGCACTTTACCTATACAGCATTTTCACCCAGTGCCTATTGTTATCCACTGAACCAACTCCCCTGAAAGCATGTTGCTGAGAAAAATCTAATCTCTTTTAACAAGACACTAAAGTTTTCAGGAGTGAAATAGCATTTTTTAGCTCTTCCTCTTTCCAGTGTTGCAGCTGAGGAGCCCTGGCATCTTACCTGGGCTCAGTTATGTCTTTGGAGCTGAAATCGATATAGCCTTGCTCTTAGAAAGAAAACTAATGAAAAGAAGGAAAAAGGAATGCTGAGTAAATTAAATGCAGCTCCTGCCAGACAACAAGAGCACAAACCAAGGTGTAGGCAAGGAAATTTTCCAGGGCCTCAAGAACTACTGTGCAAGAGCAGATCTAAAATGTATTTGTTCTTAGCCCCCATCTGACAACATCTACAAGGGATGTTTCAAAGAAAGATGTAAGTTGTCTGAATCAGGCAACCAGGAATATATCATTATCAAAGTATAATACATCTTCCCAATTAGGTCTCATCCTGGTTTATAGGTTAAAGGGATAGGTTTAAGTGTTTAAGTTGCAACACTATCTTTCTATATATATTTTACTCATAATATATTTTTATCCATATAGATATTTAGTATAGCTTGAAACTTCATTGCATTGCCCCAATAACAATATATGCAATTAATTTCAAAATCCAATTATCCTTTAGTAACACCGTCTTTACTTTTAAGTGCTGAACTTGCTTTCACTTTCACTGACTGTCCCCTTTGTTGGGCATCGAGTTTATCTTATTTTGGTCTTATTTATTTTTAGCACAGGTGTCTTTGTCCACTTTGGTTTCATGTTCTGCTGATCTTCCCTATGCCAGGGATTTGAATACCTATTAGTGTATGAGCATTCTCTTATTGAGCATGCAAATCTGACTGCTTTCCTAGACAGCATCTGAATTCCAAGGAATTCACTGTTTCCATAGGCACAAGGCCTATGAAAAGAAAATTTTAAGGGGATGGTTGCAAAGTTATGAAAGTGGTTGAAGAATGACATTGATTAAACATCCCTGAATCTTCCAGATTTGAGGCAGGAGGGACAGAAGAACAACTGAAGGTCTCCAGATACATCTTTTGGATTGCAAATAGCATTTTTGATTAAATATTCCATTAATACCTAGCTATTACATAGCTTTTTTTTTTTTTTTCCAATAAGTTCTTTATAAAGAAGAGCCATATAATTTTTCAGGGGAAGAAACAGACGTATAGATGTGAAGTGACTTACCCAAGGTCACGTAACTAAGCAGCGGAAGAACTGGGAGGAGAATCTAGCTGTTTTAAAACCCTTTAAGAGATGATATTCCTTCCTTAACTAAGTGCTTCTTTCCTGAGAGCTGCCGTTTAAGTGCCAAATTAACATTAAAATTATGGCACTGACTGAAAGCCAAACTTACATTTAGAATAAACACAGTACACACATTTTAGGATTAGGAATATCATATCTTTGTAAAAGGAGCATAAGAAATTGAATTTAATAGAGGCAGGATACATTGGGGTAAATAGTACTTGGGTAATGGGCCTGTGAAAGAATCTATTCTTTTTGTAGGTACCATGCTCTCTCCTCTGTCACTGCTCATTACTGGGAGACCACAGGCCCCCAAGGAGAGGGAAGGGAGAAGCAGATGACTGAGAAAGCTGCAGAAAGTACCATCCTACAGGAAACAATTAAAAGAGGCAATGCCTCTGCTTGCCTCCAATCAGGCTGAGAAGATCACTTGTTCCAGCTCCAAGGTCACAAAGAATGACGGTACTAATAACTGCTTTGCTCTTCATGTTTTCTCCCCCACCCTGCCCCTCGCCAACTGTTTTTGTCCCATTCTAATCAGGAGCTAACATTTATCTGGAGAAAACTGCCTAGAGGTAGCAATCCTAATGTGTCCTGCAGAGTTAACATAGAGAACATGGAGATTGCCAATTGGCGATCCAGAGGTTTCATCTAAACAAAAGGAAAGCAGTGACAACTGTCCTCAAAAGACACATCTGAGGAGGACAGAGGAGGGACTGATGTGGGACTGAGGCAGACACTGGTAAATTAAATAAATAACTGCACAGCAACCAAGGTAGAAAATTAAAAGAATCTTCTCTGCAATGCACAGATCAACACAGAGTGTCAGCTCTCATTTGATACAGTACAGATCCCAAATTGGCACTGAAGCAGGAGCATAAAGGTACATGAAAAATATTTATAGAAACCATCTCAGATCTTGAAAGAACCTCTTCAAGAGCTTTCCATATTGCCCATTTTGTGTAAATGGCTGGATAACATTCAGTTGGATTAGGCTAACTGTGTGTCACTGTTATAGACAGCAGCGGGGAACCAATGCTTTATAGGATTGTTAGAGCTTGTGTTTTCATGTCCCCTTCAGCGGGAGGTCAATCTTTACACTTTATTACAGACAGAGGCAAGGCTTCAATTTAACTACATCTTCGGGCCTCCAGCATCAAAAACATTTGCTGGCTCTTGCAGTAATTGCTCAGCTCCACCTGCCCGCCCCCCGCAGGATTGATAATGAATCAAGCACATTCTCTAAAATATCTTTTTGGAACCTATCAAGGAAACTAACCATACATCTTATTTTGATAAATTACATATGAATGCATTTTTTCCTCAATTGATTCAATCTAGGACAAAGAGTAATTTAACAGCATGTGTTTCCATGTAAAAGTTGTGACTTCTACTTAGATTATTTGCTTTCTCCTGCTGTCACGGGGGAAATGTTCGCCTTTGAATCAAAGACAATGGACAGATGCACAGAAGCACAGAAATGCGCACTCGTTTATATGCACCTTCTTCAAGTTATTCACTCCTATTTAAAATACACAATGGCACACATGGAGAGTTAATACCACATACAATTGGCTTTTCAGTTAAATTGAAAATTTAATATGACAGAATTTGGTTTTCAGCCTGGTTTCCAAGGAAACATTTCCAGCCACTATTGGTGGAGGTTACAGGTTGACTGTCAAACCCACAATTTCCTTTGTTCCTCGTCCATCAGTTTGGTTTCTTTTATCATCTGGTCTTCCCTACTGAAATACATGCTAATATAGGTTGAAATGTTTCTTAACGCATGCAAAATAATCCCTGTTTCCCAAACAGCCTCCCTGAAGGAGAGATACTCAAAAAGAAGTAGCAACGATTAAAAGAGAATATATTAAATGAACGTATTCAAATTAATTTCAAGCGTGATACACAGATTTGTATATGTACAAGTCTGTGCAATGTTGATAAATATCTACCGGAGATAATCTACAATTTTACTATTTATCCCTAACAAGCAGATGGGCTCCCACATTGCCATTTCCAGGAGTACAAACACATTCCGAAAACAAAAATGAAACAAGGAAGAGTTTAAGAATATGCGTGCAGGTTTTTAACCAAATGTGCTAAAGGTGAGATTTTATAAGCCATTAGGACACGCACAGTTCCTATAATAACAGCATTAGGAGGTGATGAGGACTACAAAAGACCAATCACCAATGTCATCACTTTTTGAAGACAAGAGGCAATACGCACTGTATTAGGACAGGTATATACAAGGAAGAATATATATTAGGCATATACAGGACATAAAAGAGGTTCCAGCCTCACGGTCAGGTACTGACCCAGACTGGAGACACACTGCCTTGGCTTGCTTCCTCTTTGGCTTTGCTTTTTACCAAAACAGTGGTTGGTACATAGGAAGGTAGGGCAGATGAATGTTTTCACGCATGCAGAAATGAAGTCTTGCTTGTAATGCATAATGAAATTACACAGGCTCTCAGATACATCACTGCTGCTGTTTCTACTTTCACCCTTACTGGTTGTTTCTGCTTGCTCTTTCTTTGTGCCTTGACAAGGAAAAATATGGGGAATCGTATTCCCATCTTTTACCTTCCGGACCTGCATGGGCCCAGGAGATTGGGAGTTGACCAGCCCCACCCCTGGCACTTCTCCAGTTCAACCCAGCCAGGTCCTTGCCAGCAGCAGCTCCTGCAGCATAGCGTGCTGAGGCTCCCAGCACCCTCACCTGTGGGTGGTTATTGCTTTTTTTCTGTTGTTCCGGGATACTCCTTCCTTACTGTCCTTGTTACTGCTTTATTTCAGTGGCAATAAACGCTATTTTATTACCCATTTCCTTTGCAGCAGGTGTGTAATGGTGCTGGGAACGCACAAGAGACACAGATGCAGGAGGGCTGGACCTCAGTGAAAATGTGGGGCTAGACATTGCTCCCAGAATTGAAAGGCACAAGACAAAAGCAAGGGAAAATGTCCGATGAACAGGATGGTCTATGGTTCACTGAGATTTGCTTAGAGATCTTCTGTCTTTTAAGTGGTGTCCTAATGTTATCACTGGCAGCGCTTAAAGCTTTAATTATCCCTCTTCACACAACAAGTTTCAAGTAATCTCTGTGGGCCTGGGGGTTGATCTATCAAAATTTGACACAACATCATGGCAGTATAATTAAAAATGGAGGTCCTGATAAATTCTAACATTGCTCTAATTTCACTCTCGTTTGAATCCACTTAGATTGATCTCACTTAGATCACCTGGGATAAAGGTGAAACTTTTCCAATCATGTCATCCAAACAGGAATGTCGGAACATCATAAGGTTCACCTTCCTCTCCTGAAGTTAACTAGGTGGAGATATTACAATATTACGATAAACTTGTGGATAGGTTAAGAGCAGTATAATTATTTGATATTAATCAACACTGAAATTGTTAGGGAAATAAAAAGCTGTGATTTTACCTAAAGCCTGTAGCAAAACTTGCTCAGTTGATAGCAAAGTGAACATTACACATCTTCATTTATTTTATCCATTTCAATTCTTAGTCTGACGTGCCTTCTGTCCAGAGATGTGACTGCATTTGCAGTGTACCTCAGGACATGGTAACATGTCCATCAACAGATTCCACTGCAGTTTATTTATGGTTAATATTTTACAGCAAATTAACATTAAATACACCCTTCTTTGATAAGATAACAATCTGAGGGCTACACCTTCTCTTTCAAGGCTCCCAGAGAAATGATAACCTTTGAAACATGTCAGCTGCCTGAGGTAAAAGCTGAGACCTGTCTCCATCAGGTAGTTTAACAACTGATCTATATCTTTATGAGTCCAACTTCTCATTATAGAGATATTTCTTGTGGATACCCCATCCCTGGAAGTGTTCAAGACCAGGCTGGATGGGGCTTTGAGCAACCTGGTCTAGTGGGAGGTGTCCCTGCCCATGGCAGAGGGGTTGGAACTCGATGATCTTTAAGGTCCCTTCCAACCCTAACCCTTCTATGATTCTATGATTACTCTATCACCTCATTTCAAGTGTGACACATGTCCAGCCACATGTGCAGAGTGCACCAGTTGAGACAACTGCCAAGTTAACATATAAGCAGGCATTCTCCTTCTGAACATCCTTGGCCAGCAGCCATTCCAGCATACTAAAATAGTCAGGAACGCTCCTTGGGGAGCCCTTGGGGCAGGCACACTCAGACTAGCTACCCCTAAACTAATCCACAGTATCTGTGAAAGCTGTCTGACTATAAGTGCTTCAGGCAAGCTGCTTCCTTTCAGTTCTCCAGACTCTGCATGTGTGTGAACAAGGAGGTCCAAACCATTAGCTGTGCATGATGAACAGCACTCTCCAGCCCTCATCCAACACAGGAGATGTATACCCATTTTTTTTCAACATTCACAAAGACAGCACTTAAAACTCCAGGTTGCTGGTAGGAAAGAATGCCGTTCTTCCACCCTCTATAAAGGGTGACCTCTGAAATCACCTGTGTTGCTGCTAGTGAAAAGTGAGCTCTGGAAGTGTAGGCTGGTGAGGAGAGACAATTGTTGGCCATCACCCAAATGTGGTGACGTCTCAATCTCAACAGGAACACCTTGTAACCAGGCCCTGAACCTCAGCAAATTCACCTTTCATTTCTCCCTTTCTGCACCTGCAATGACATGCTAAAATGGCAAAGAATACTGTTGACTATAGTTGCTGGGGTGGATGGGAGGGACAAGTGACCTCACAACACTGAGAGCTGAAGGAGATATGTGAAGAAGGAACTGAGTAGATGACGGCTGTAATGCTGTACAGGTCATTAAATAGAAAATAGAAGTAGAGCTGGGCCCGGGTTGGCTTGGAAATGTAATGGTGCAGCGAGAATCACTGATGCTAGAGTTGATCACAACATCTGTGATCAAAACCTTCCCAGGAGAATTCTGGGGCTAGTGGAAAGTAGGGAAATAGGTTGCTAGGCCCTGAAGCAGTAAACACTGCCTGTCACAAAGAAACAGGGAAGGCTAGAAAGAATGATGATCTTCCAAGCTTCAAAAGAAAGGGCCGAAAGGAAGAATTTTGGAAGGATGACAAAATGATTTAGTGCTTCCATGCCCTGTTGAAGCTCAAGGTCTCTGTGCTGCTAAGAATGGTTACTGTCCTCTCACCCAATGTACTGTGCACATTGGAAAATTTGACAGAGAAGAATCTAATCAGCATTCCCCAAAGGCTCAGAGACTTTCCATTGATAAAACTCCTGCAAAATTTTACCAGCACTACATTAACCATTTTAAATTGCAGCAAAATTTATTTATTCATTATTTCTTTGGTATTCAAGACACAGCGTACAGAGTTCTGTTGCCCTTTGGACGTCACTGCCAAAACTAGCACATTGACTTTGATTACAGTTTGTATTTCTGCTCATGCTGAAATGCAGACAAGCAAAATCAGCACTCAGGATTTGCTGCAGACATCAGGCTTTTAAAGGATCAGATATACTGGGTTAAAAGTACTAGCATGAGAGTAATACCTACAGAAAACATGCCACAATGGATTATTATGGGACAAGACATATAGGTCTACAAACACAATACTTTTTTTCCCTTCTGAACCTTGATCTCTTGTGCATCTTTTCTTAGAGTAAATCCTGCAAATGGATTGTATTTAAAGAACAACTTATTTGCTGCTTGAAAGAAACGCTAAAGCAATATTTTGGTATATTATTCATAAAGTGATAAAACTCTTCTACATATTCTACACAGATTAAAAAAATATAAAAAGATTCTCATGTATTTTGACAATTGATATGAAAAGGTAAGGACTAATACTTTAAATCAGTGGGAAGTTGATAATCAAAACCTGACTGTCTTTTCTCTAATGAAAACATCATGAGCCCTATGCAGAGACAATCCCTTCTTTGAAGAACTATAAAATAGCAAGCACTATTTTCACAGAGCAATCCTTGAATCAGAGGTGGCACGCTTTGGGTTTAGGACATAGCTCTCAAAAAGATGCATCTTTCTTCTAATATCATGTATGTGGAAAGTGTGTGATTCAGTAGGTAGTCAAGTGATAATGATGGTAATATTAGTAACAAGACTAGTATTAGTAAGTAGTAACAAGAAAAATTTACTAGCTCCACCTCCACTTTCTTAGAAACTTGGGTAACATCCTTTGAATAGTGCACCTAGAAAGCTGAGCTGCATTTTAGGAATGAAGTTTGATACAGAAACCAGCTGGCGAGAGCATATTTGAATGAGCAGCCAGATGAGTGAACTCTAAAACACATTCTGGTTTTCATTGACTGTGCGACGTGGAATTCTGTGTCTGGGTAAGAGTTTCTACCCACACCACAGAAAAAGACATATGGCTTTGTCTTCTTTCATGGCCATATTATTCTCCGTGTCTCAAATACCTGGAACATCTTTTCTAGCTTTAGACGTCCAAAAGCTAGGCATTCAGTCTAAAATACTGCCCAGATTTTTAGGCTAAAGACTTAAGACTTTAAACAAATGTGTACTTACCCTCATTTCTGATGAGAGCCTAAGTCCAAACTAAGTCCAACTCATTGCCACTGACAGTTCAAGCCTCTACCCTACATTCCTGCCTGCTGCTACCAGTGTTTCACGGCCACACCAGGAGCTGACCTGGTACAGGCTGAACTTACATTTTCAGCCAGAGGGTTTGGGTTTCTGTGGTTATTGTGGCCAGGTTTGGGGGCTGGTTTTTGTGTGGAGGATGGAGGAGGTTGCCTGGAGGTCTTCAGTCAGACCAACTCTTAGGGAGTTGGGAGTTAGGGATAACAGCAGCATATAGGAAGCAGTGAAATAATGTGGCACATGGTGACACCTTCCTTTTTGGTGGAATCAGCAGGGACTTTGATTGGCTCAGGTCAATCATGAAACTGCTCCCTTTAAGTAAATACCTCTTTTAGAGGCTAAAGCTAGGGAAGATTAACCCTGATGTTAAAGGTCTTTGGGTTAAAGCTACAAATCAGAACGCATGAGACAAAAGCTCACTGCAAGTTTCAAATTAGGTCAGCTTTTGACACACTAGATCTGGAAGCTGTACATCTGTTTTGTCCCTCATTAAAACAGGGAAAATAATATTAATATATGTGACAAAAGGAGTAGACTGAAATTATGATTCATCTAGATATTTAAGTAGTTGTCCTGAAGGAAAAACGTGAAGTTCTGATATGCATCTTTCACATCTCTGAATTAAAGCACAACCCATTCAACTCAATCAGACATTTAATTATACAAAACCTTTAATCACATCAGGCCTGCAGTATGTCATTGACACTTTTGGTTGGAAGCTACATATTAGTATTGTTAATGACACTGCATCTATTTTAATCTTTTTGTTGCCAGCCACTCACTTGCTTCACTATCACCAAGTGCAGTAATTCCTGTGACTTAAAACACCCTGCCAGGATGTGCCTGATGCACTTAAAAGTGTTTATCTGACTGAGATTTGTTTAGTGAGTGACATTTCTAACACAGATATTTCCTTGTACTGAACACTGCACATGAGTGAAGTGGTGAATAAAAAGACCAGGGAAGCTACCAGCCCTCAGGAACACAGAGATGCAGAATAAGGTTATTTCTCCTTCCCTTTTCCAGCTTCCTAAGTTAGATTTTATTTATGAAAGCACTGTGAGTTACTAGTAGCCAACGAAAAAGAATCTAGTATAGCCTGGAGATTTTTTTTAAAGGTATTAAACAGGGCATGTCCCCAGATAAACCCTTAGGGAATTCTACTTATACTGGCCTTCGGGCAGAGTATGAACCATTGAACCCTTGCAGTCTGACTGTCCAGCCAGGTTTCTTCTCCTCATCTTGACTGCAGCATCCTAATCTGGACGTTAGCATACTGTTGGCAGACTACGCTCAAAGCTTTTCTAATGTCAAGGTAAATGATATCCAATGGTTTTCCCCTCATCCACAGCTTCAATCACTTTATCACAGAGCACGATCAGGATGGTCAAGCCAAGGGCACCAAGGGTAAATCCACTCTGACCATTTTCAGTCACCTTCTTCTCCTTTATATGCTCAGAAATGTGCTCTGAGAAAACTCACTCTATGATTTTTCCAGGTAGAGAAGTAAAACTGCCTGGTCTGCAGCTGCCTGAATTGTGTCTCTTGCTCTTTCTGATGATGGGTGAAACATTTGCCTTTTTCCAGCTGTAGGTGTCCTCTAGAAACTAGAAAGCCTGGAGGCTTCTGAAATAAATTAAATACATATATATATATTTTGTACTTTCTTTGCCCCTGTGGCAAAGAAATTTGCTGCAAAACATACACATATACATGTTTTTAATAAAGTTAACTTCCTGGAGATCACAGCAAGGGCAGCAGCTTGGGAACTGCCCACATACAATGGGGTGTCAAACATCAGGGAGACAGTGTGCCTTCAAGCATGGATACAACACAATAAGTAACAGATCAGGATTTTTAATAGGTTATTTCTGTTATGCAAGCAACCTGCCCAAACAGAAATTCATACGTATTTTTTTTCCCCCTGCTCTGCTGTTGAAAATGTTTTTCTGCTTCATATTAAAATGCCCTTACCAGAACTCAAATTATTTGTGGATGGAAAATTCAGGTGGTTAGTTGCCTGGGTGTGAGTATATATGCAATGCCAGAAGTAGTACAGTTGCATTCACCTGGTCTTCTGAAATATGACCTTATCACTTGGAAAAAAGCAGAAAACAGTATGATAAAAGCTTTTGTTACCCTACTGCACCCCTATTGTATGTTCTCGAAGCCTAGTTTACACCTGAATAATAAGTGAACTACTTTTAAAAACGTTTAAAGAGGTCAGGCTGAGAGGTTTAGAAACAGGAGTATAAAACTTTAGAGTGAGGAGTCTAACTACATGCTTAAAGTTGTGTTACCAGTTTTTTATACATCTCTCATAAACGAAATCTTAGTTTAAACTTGAGACCAGTACCTCTTGACATAATTTCATTTACCTCTGTTCACCATAAACTTAATATATATATAAAGTGGTTATATATCTATCTAAATATTATATATATAAACTGATTATATATATATATGTAATACTCGTATTATTATATACAATTGTTATGCCCAATAACACCCAGCTTGAAGGGCTCGTCTTTTCCTGAGCTCAGCAGTAGTACGAAGGCTTGAAAAGAGTTTAGGGTTTTGCAGATACAAAACCAAAATAAGACACGATGTTCCTAAACTAAGATCTGGAACCCCACCAGCTTATTTTTTGGTGCACCTAAACTCTTCCACTACCACTGCCCATCACATGTTTGCTGGGATACTTTAGGAACTGACAGGTAATTTAGTTACTTAATCTAGTGATTATCCCCAAGCTTAATTTATGAGAAGAGATAATTCTAAATTTTTTCGCTCATCTAAATCACCCCTGTAAGTAATGAGGCACGCATACATTGAGCAAAACTCACCCAATTCAGTCTGTACCAAGGCAAGGCAAGATGCTGTTAACTTTTCAGTGTCACCTGCTGCAACACAGCCTTCCTGAGTTTAGGATAAAACAGATCCAAACTATAGTACAAGACTGATGTATCAACTTGCTTTGAAAAAAATGAATCCTGCAAAGGTCGTAAAATATTTGTCATCACAATACCCAGACTTTTCAGGTACCTCAGCATCACAACTTCCACCAGAACAACCCATGTTAGTAACCACAGTATCTGTAGGTCATATTAGACTTGCTCATAAGACACTGTCATTTTGCTTGCTGCAGGTTCCCTGCAGATCTGCAGGTATTTTATCTTTCTCTGGTTAGGTGGCATAAACACACAGAACACATGGAAAACATGGCAAATCACATAATTCCATCTCAGGAAAAGTACAGGCGCAAGCTGCAACATCCAGGCAGGAACAGAGATGTACAAAAGCCCATCAAACTGACATGAAGTGCCACATGGCATGGTGTGGTGCTAGGTGCTATGGTGTAAGGAAACATTCAATTCCAGAAGTACACCTTGGAAGCAGTCCTCTTACACTTACGATTTTTAAAGTGTAAGTTTATACTAACTAAGCAAATACAGGATCAAAAATCAGTTTAATGATAACTGTCAACAGAGTGCACAAGGCACTTGATTTTAAAAGTATTTAGCTAGACCATTAACTATGCCAGCTCCAGAACAAACATAAATCTGGTCACAACCAACGGGCTGTGGACAGCCACCTCCGTAGTCCGGGGTGTGGCAGCCAATCGTCCATGCTCACAAAATCAACAGGGTTCCTCTCTGCGAAATCAGACCAGCTTACTTGGAATGTTTGACGGCAGTCAGCTAGTTGCTGTTCGTAATCACATCATCGTTCACATCTAACTATGATCAGATGAGTTGCTTT
Organism: Thinocorus orbignyianus; assembly: GCA_013400375.1. Lineage (NCBI taxonomy): Eukaryota > Metazoa > Chordata > Aves > Ciconiiformes > Thinocoridae > Thinocorus > Thinocorus orbignyianus. The sequence goes on along the minus strand of VXBW01002689.1, from coordinate 361,397 downwards.
GCCACGGCAGTTTTTCTTTCAAGAAGAAAAATTAATTTACAACTGGCTAAAACTAATAATACCCCTGCCCCTGGCTCCCTTAAAAGAAAACAAAAGGCCTAATACAAGCCCTCAGAAAATTACCAAAAGCTAATTTTCACACTTGGGTTTCTTGGCACAATTCAGACATTTTGATTTGTGCATGCAGTGATGCAAGCCAGAACTTCATTCTTTTCTTTTTTAAAGCATTCTCCCTAATATACTTGGCGGCCCTAAGGGGTTCGGTAAATGAAACAAAAAAAAATGGGCTGGATTTACTAGGAGAAAGTGCAGTGGAAGGTGACTTTAAGCCAAGTTTTAAGATCTCTGGTCTTTTGGAGGATCAGTTTGAGGTCAACGGTTTGGTACATAACGCAGCGGTCAGTATCTGTACAAATGGTCTTAGGAGTGCCTTCTGGTAACCATGGCATTCTGGTATACAAGGATACCCTGAATTTGTTTTCAATCTTACAGTCATAGCTCAATGCCAGGGACTGGGAGGAGGAGGATGCATGAGCCAGTGACTGTTGCAGGTGAAATGCCTGGAAGATCAAATGCTCTGGACCGTGCATATCAAGATGTTCCACTGTGTCACAAGTGGGATCTCTCTCTTTAGGGCTTCTAAAGCTCGGAATATTCTGCCCCTCCTCCTCTCCTCAGTGTTTTAACAACCCTGTTTGTTGAAAGTATTATACAGTGATTAGGTCTGAAGATTTTGACTGAAAAGTCAAAATAGAAGATAGAAGACTAAAGACTCAGCCCCACTACATCTAGGATTTCTTCCTAAATGGCAATGTTGTGTTTACAGCAAACTTTATTTCTTTGCTAGGTTTTATGCTATAAAATTTGTTTTTGCTTCCATTACTCAGTTGCCAGATAGGAAAAAAAACACAGGTAAGGAAGGCCAGGGTTAGATTTAGGGTAACAGAAAAACTTTCATTAAAAAAAATTTGGAAGAAACATCTGGGGACAGAATGTAATAAAATCAGGCATGAAAGATAAAACATAACTCCATATTTGTTGAATGATCAAATAGCAAATTCTGCTCTTTGGGTGCTGACTGATAGCTCCATTACCAACCTATTTAAGAAAAAGACAAGCCTCCATTCTTAACTATGATTTGCAAGCCAAGACATTCCCAAAAGAGGTTGTCTGAGGTTGGATGTCCTTATTCAGCCCCAATTCAAAGCAAAGAATGCAAGCCCACGCGTGAGCCTTGGTACATGAGCAGCTCCGTCGATATCCAGACTCATTCTGAAGTGCAGTAGCCCAAAAAAGAATCGTGCCAATGTGCACACGTCAAGAGCCAAGGCACAGGCTCCAGCAAAATGACAAACATTGTTTAAAAACATGTTTGCTGAAGGCCTTGTTGGTGAACGGGTCACTTGGCAAAACTGTGAACATAATGCATGCTGTGCAGCTGCCTAAAAACTCAGCTCTCCTGTGTGCCTGAACAAAGCTAGGATACAGAAAAAATCAGAGGGTTACAAAGGATGCCCAACAGGACTTCACTAATGATGTTGCTCCATGGCCTTGATGCCGGTAAAAGCTGCTGCGCTCTTATTTCTGCTGCTGATGTAAACTCCTGAGCCTGTGAGGCGGAGATTTTCTCTTCAATGCTCTTTGTACTTTTCCTGTCCTCTTTGAAAATGCCATGCTGAACTCTGCCCTCACTCTTGTGAGGCACCATGTTTCTTCCCTACCTCTAATGCACGCCTTCTCACTTCCTTGACTTTACCGCTTAGGGTGTGCGGACAGCAGTGGTAGCAATGCTGAAAGCTTTCTGCTAGCAAGGAAACTGATATATAAAAAGAGAGACAAATTTCTGGATGGAGACATCTCTGACTAGCATAAAAGTGAATTTTGTGGATTAGAGAATCTAAATCTTTCCTTTACACACTTGCAAAAAATCTGATAGTATGATACTATTTCCAGCTTGACACACAAAGTCAAATTAAGATCCAATCACACAGGCAAAAGAAGTGGAGGAGAGTCACAGTACCAATAAAACATTGCTTCTTGGTTTTGGTGGTTTCCAAAACTAGAAACTATCTAGCTTGCTTATCCTCCAAGGCTTTTAGGCTGGAGTCAGACAGTGTTGGCTTTCCAGATATAGAAGAGCGATTAACTGCATTTGCATTCCTGTGTCAAGCACTTCTTACTATTCTTAAATCACTATCATCTGAAGTCAAAATACTGACAGTGAAATCAAATTCATACAGGCATTTTTTCTATAAGAAACAAAATTACCCAGAGCAAAAAGATATTCCCACACAATGACATATAATTTCAAAGGCAACTGTAAATTACTTATTTGGGCCTATCACCTCTTTGAAATCCATCTTTCATGAGACACTCAACCAAAGCTAAATGAAGATACCAGAAGGATTTCAGGAACTGGGCCTTGGCTGCAAACCAGAAAGCACACAGGCATAAATGCAAATTCAAGCAGTGTTATGAAGATCTCTTAAAGTTGTGACTCAACTGCAATCTTGAGCCAGTGACTCCAAGATGAGAGATGAGATGAGATTGGTTCTTTCTTCTGTAAGACACCCTTGCACATTGAAGAACAAATATTCTGAAGTAGATATAGGCTACAAGCGTCCTAATATATCACTGCTTATGGAGAACTAAAAATGCATTTCATATTAAATACAATGCCAAATGCAGCCTGACCGCAACCTCTACGTTATTACTGATGAGAGAAAACCTTACTTTCAAGGGTTTTTTAAACTGCATCATTCTAAAGTTACTGCCTGCTCATTTGCTTCAAGGGCTGAACATTTCTTTATTTCGTCATTTATGAGCTGGCAAAATTCTTCACTGCAGACATCATTAATATATAAATCCTTCGCCATATCCACCATTAAATAAAACAAAAATGGATAGCTTGAAAGAGGGTACATATGTGTGCATTTGCATCTATACAAATGTGTACCTATTAATTGGATTTCAGAACAGTTTTGTGTTTACTGCATAAGAAGTTTGTTCATAATGTTTCTTGGATAAAATGAGGTTTCTGCCCATCAGGGTTCTCAAAGAACTGTGTAAAATTAGCCATGTGCATAAGTCTCTTCTTAGTGACAGGACAAGGGGTAACGGTTTTAAATTAAAAGGGGGGAGATTTAGATTAGATGTTCAGGAGAAATTGTTTCCTGTGAGGGTGGTGAGGCACTGGAACAGGTTGCCCAGAGAAGCTGTGGATGCCCCATCAATGGGAGAGTTCAAGGCCAGGCTGGATGGGGCTTTGAGCAACCTGGTCTACTGGGAGGTGTCCCTGCCCATGGCAGGGGAGTTGGAGCTCGATGATCTTGAACTCTAACCCTTCTATGATTCTATATCTAATGTGAAAATGTGTGGGGGCAAAAGAGATTTATTCTTTCTTTTCAGCTTTTTTTTTTTTTTAAACTTTATTATATTAGCAACACATGCATTAGCATACAATTGGCTAGAGGGATCTTTCTGGAACATTTGTATTTGAGGTCCTGTATTCTCCCCTGTAAGTGTTGCTGTTTAGATTATGATCACTTCTTATGAAGTGATTTTAAGCAAAAAAGCCAACCAACCAACCAACCAAAAAAACTTTTTGAAATCCAGTAATTTATTGTGACTCCAATCCAGGCCAAGGAAAAGTTGTATGAAACCAAGAAGTAAATATAAAAACACAGGCCAGCTTTTACATACTGCTCTGTAGGTGGTGGGTATTTGCATAGGATAACTACATGCAAGACAGAAACCAGTAACTCCCTTGCTGAGCAAGCAGGCACACAGAAAGCTGAGCTCCAGAAACTCATCTTACTTGATCCCTTCCACGAGATGTATTTACTGTGCATGCATCTAGCAAAGATCACACACATCTAGTGCTAAGATGCTGGTGAAAGAGATGGTGGTTGTTAAAAGAGAGGGTGGTTGTGCATGGCAAGGCTGCAAAGCAACGCTCTGCTGAGATGGCAGCTGCCACCAGGCAGGTGGCTTCTGGTCAGACAGTGATGGTGGGCCACCATACTGCATGTTGGGTTTGTCTGGCAAGTGCCTGAGCGCCTGGACAAGTATCAGTGTTACTGTCATTCTGCTGGTCTCAGCATACATGTCACATCAAGACCTGTAACGGCTGTTTCGAATGAAAGGAAATGGATGTGTCATAGATTTTGACACCAAAACATTTCAGTTCATGAAATGAAAGATAAACAATCTTGAAATGAATTGTGAAGCCTTTTTTCTTTCAAAAAATTACTCATTTGAGAAAAAATTGCCTTTGTTCTATAGTTTCATTTAGCACCATGTCCTTGTTTTTAATTTAGCAATTTATATTAATTGAACAATGTTAATTTCATTGTGTTTTATCATGCAACTATTGCAACCTATGTATAACTGGAGTGCACTTAAAAAAAATGCACAAGTTGACTTTATTACTGTGAGTACCCCCAGGAGCTAAAGTTCCAAAGACTGTTTGCAAAGATGGAGCCCTAAGCTGTGAACTCGTTGGCAGTGACAACCCTGAGGTTTGTATTCTGTACCACCTAGCAGAGCTTGTGGCCAGCAGAGACATAGCAGGCCCCAAGGCTTCTCTGTATTTCAGCTGTATTGCTTGTTGTGATAAAAGACAATGCATAACACCATTAGATCATAATATTTACTAAACCTTCAAGGTACTGTGAGTTCTGCTTTTAAGGGACAACATCAGCAGGAATGATTCTGGTAACACCCAAGAACTGCATCTCTAAGTGACCAGAGCCTGATGTTTTGGGGGAGATTCAAGCAAGAGTACAAGAAGAAGCCATGTAATAAGGGAACAAGTTTCTCCCAGCAGGAAATGCCTTTGTCAAGAGTCTATAAAAAAAGTCCTATGGGGAGCAGCTGAGGCAACTGGGGTTGGTTAGTCTGGGGAAAAAGAGGTTGAGGGAAGACCTTTTCACTGTCTTTAACTACCTGAAAGCAGACTGTAGTGAGGTGGGTGTTGGTTTCTTTTCCCAAGTCACAAGGGGTAAGACACAAGGAAACGGCCTCATGTTGTGCCAGGAGAGGTTTAGATTGGATATTAGGGAAAATTTCTTCACTGAATGGGGAACTGGCTCTATCTGACCTGCTCTGAGCAACCGGTTGGACTAGACAATTTCCAAGCAATGCTGTCAACCTCATCAATCCTGTGATCCTGTGAAAAGATGTTGAGAAAGGAATGTGAAAATAAACTAGAAAGAAAAAAAGATTTACATTTTCATCATAAAAAACCTAGCTGAAACTGCAGTCAATAGAAGTATTATTTTTGAAATCCTAAATTACACTACAGAGGTTTTATCATGTTCTCTACTGATTAAAATAGGAGATGAAATTTCCTGAGAATAGCTACTGTACTGCGACAGTATCAGAGATTGATCTTAATTAGAAGATAAAGAGGAGACTTTATTTTCCCCTGAAACTGTAGAACAGTATCCCTTTCAGACTTTGGTAGTAGTGGCTGGGAGGAACAGAGAATTACTCAGACCACAGGGATGTCTACATGATGTAATGATACAGGTGGAGAGCAAGAGACAAATGGACAATTAGGTCAAAGGAAGATGGAAGAGTTTACAGCTTGTTCTGCAAAATAAAATACAAATTCTGCCTAACTTTCAGAAACTGCAGAGAAGAGAGAATATAATGGGCAGTTCTCATAATTAACCTTTTCCATTCTGCAACACAATTAAACTGAGAGGTGGAAAATAAATTCTGTGTATTTTAACTGATGTTCATCAAGAAATTATTTTGCCTTTTCAATAAATAACCACAAAAAAATTTAAAAGTAACATCTAAGTAAAATACAAATTACTTCTTTTTCCAGAATGTCTTAAAGGGGCCTAAAAATTCCTTTCCTGTACTCCTAAAAGCTCATTGAAGATTAACATATTTAGCAAAATTTGGTATAAGTAGGAAAAGATTGTCTGATCACCTTGATACAGGAGAAATGATTAATTCAACAGGGCTATATGGTAGGCTTTTGTCTTTAAATTAGGCGTAATCCTTTTTATAATTCAAAAGTCATGCTATTGATTCACTTCTGTGGGCTCTCTGATCACCCTTAATTACTTCTCTCTTTCAGCTCATGACCTTACCAGGCTTTCCATTCAGACTGAATGACTTTTTGAACAAAGGCATGTGTTTGCATAGCTATGGGTCCTGAATGCAAACATAAAGCAAATTAAATTTATACTATATCAGTATGAGAAAAGGTTTCCTCCTCTCTCTCATCACTACCAATATCTTCTTCTAGCGCTCCATTAGTTTTTTTCTTCCTCTATCTCCTCAACCTCATTCTCTTCCAGACCCTTGCCCTGATTTTCACCGATGATAATGCCCTGCTCCTCACACTTCCCTTCTGATGCTTTGTACAAACATTTTTTCCAGATGTTATCTCTGATAGCTTCTGCAGATGTGCTCTCTTCTCTTTTTTCCTCTCATTGTTTCCTCAGGACCTCTTCCTAAGTTTTCATATCACTGCAGTCTTTTATTAGTCCTTTTATCTTCCGCGTCTACTGTTTTTCCTCCTTTACTAAGATTCCCACTGGTGTCACCATTATGTCATAAACTTATTCCCTTACTCTTCTGTTCTTGACCCACTTCTCTCTCCCTGTGCCATCTTTGAACTTAGCTGATGTCCCTCCTTTTGGATGTCTCGATGTCCTCAAACCCAAAACGAAAGTCCTTTGTTTAGCAATATCGCCATCTGATTATTTAACTATTTCCTCTCTCTGTGCTTGAATGTCTAATCTGCGTTGCAATCATGTCACTCACATTTTGGCTCCAGCTTCATTAAAAAAATGAGGGTTCATCTTTTGAGAATAGTGTATAGATACCTCCCCAGTTTTTTCATGTCTGCTTTTGTATGTACATAGAACCTTACAGAACAAATTTGTGCTCGTAAAAAAAAGGAGTATGGACACAGCGCTTTCAAATATGCAAGCATCTTCAAACTGGATACTGATCTGAGGTGCTCCATTTTTCAACATTTCTAAATTAAAGTATCCTAAAGGGAATCAGTCTGCAAAAGGGCACCAAGATGAATCAGACTCTCCAGACCCACTGGAATTTTTTAGCAAAGGAATACATTATATACAGAAAAATATAGTTATTAGTATTTTAAATACTGTCATTAGCCACATATAAGTGTAACAAAACACACACAGAGCAAAGAAGATTTAGGGTTGCTCTAAATCCGTAGCTCCAAATGCATCCTGGATCAACTTACACAGTGTGTGGAGAAATTCTAAATTACTGTGCAGCATTCATGTATGCTAAGTAATGATGGAAACTGCATTACGACTATGAAACTGTGTCATAAGCCTATTTTCTCTAGAAATTGTCTTAGTCACACCAAGACATTCTTTCTTCCTCAGCAAACTGTGGCCTGAATTTATCTGACTGATGCAATGGAGGACACAATTTCAACCACCACTTTTCTTTCCCCCTTTCTCTTACCATGGTCCCTCCTCTGACATCTGAGTATGTATTAAAAACAAAAAAAGAACAACAAAAAACTCTTAACATTTTCATCTAGTTGTGCTTCCAGCAGTTCTGCAGAATGCAGTCTGTGCTGATAGCTATGCAAGTGCAAAGGAGACAGGAGGTAGAGGAAATCAAGTTCTGCTGATGCTAATTGATAATAAGATGGGCCTTTGTGCTACTCAGTTTCTCCATGAGCCCCCTGGCTGGCATGGCTTTGCATGCAGAACAGATGATCTGCTGTTTGTGAAGGACTAGTGGGGGATGTGACAGTTGGAGGCCGTCTTGGGCACAGTGACCATGAAATAATTGAGTTCTCAATTGTCAGACAAGTGAGGAGGTGAGCCAGCAGGACTGCCATCATGGGCTTCTGGAGGGCAGACTTTGGTCTCTTCAAGAGCCTGCTTGAGAGAGTCCTGTGGGAGGCAGCCCTGAAGGGCAAAGGAGTCCAGCAAGGCTGGATGTTTTTCAAGGAAGAAGTGATAAAAGTTCAGGAGCAGGTTGTCCCTGTGAGCTCTAAAGCTGGGAAAAGGCTGGCCTGGCTGAACAAAGAGATACGGTCACAATTCGGGGAAAAGAGGAGTTTACGGTATTTGGAAAAAATGCGAGGTCACNTTTTTCAAGGAAGAAGTGATAAAAGTTCAGGAGCAGGTTGTCCCTGTGAGCTCTAAAGCTGGGAAAAGGCTGGCCTGGCTGAACAAAGAGATACGGTCACAATTCGGGGAAAAGTGGAGTTTACGGTCTTTGGAAAAAAGGGCAGGTCACTCAGGAAGGGTACAAAGGTGTTGCAAGGTTATGTAGGGAAAAGATTAGAAAGACCAAAGCCAAACTAGAACTTAAACTGGCCTTAGATGTTAAAGCCAGTAAAAATACTATTAAGTAACAAGATGAGGACTTGGGAGAATCTCCACCCTCTGTTGGATATGAGAGGTAACACAGTGACAAAGGGTGAGGAGAAGGCTGAGGTATTTAATGCCTTCTTTGCCTCAGCCTTTAGTAATAGAGTAGGTAGTTCCCTGAGTACCCAGCAGATAGGGGCGGGGAGCAGAATGAAGCCCCCATGATCCAAAAGGACATGGTGAGGAACCTGCTCCAACACCTGGATATAAACAATCCTATGGGGCCACATGGGATTCACCTGAGCGTACTGAGGTAGCTGGGGGAAGTGCTTGCTGAGACACTTTCCCATCATATACCATCAGTGCTGGCAATCTGGGGAGGTCCCAGCTTCTAACGTAAAGAGCAAAATCTTACCAGCCCTCTTCAAACAGAAACACAAATCAGAGAAGTGAAAGAAATTTAGTGGAACAACAGGCAACAGATGGTGTTAGCTTAGGAAAGAGAAACAGAATTGTTCAAGACCCTTACCTACATTTGTGTCAGTTATATTACCAGTCTTAAGACTTAGCTCCTCTCTTCCACGTGTTTTACAAATCATGGGGTCAAGTAAGATACAAGTTTTTGTTAAAATGACAGATTTGTTCCTCTGGTACACAAATACCAGAGCTATTTCTGACAATCTACCGACAAAAGCAAGGCAAATTTAAACAAAGAATAAACCAGAAGACATCTTCAACTGTTTCACTCCAATTAGCAGCTTCCAGACCTCCTACTGAATAAGTGGGATCTCATGCCATCAGCCGAAAAAACTTATTCTAAGTACCTATCCGTGCACCATTGCAGTGGTCACAGCAGATTTGGGGGATGCTGTTCCAGAGGGAGTGACACTGAAATGGTTTGGTGTGGAGAAGCTTTACTGCTTATGGTGATAAGCAAGACACATGAACAAGAGAGTAGAGAAATCAAGGGAGGTGGAGAAAGAGAAATCTGGCACAATTTGGTGAAGTGTAGGAGTAACGGAGGGTCTTGCTGTATATTTGCTGATAAGCATAGCACATGACAAGGAAATACCAATGAGGCAAAGGTTTTTGATAACACTGGACTTCCATTGTTTTCAGTGATCAGTCCTATCATAATGAGTAGTTTCAGGTAAAGTTCTGCAGCAAAGAGAAGGTGGTCTATCTGTACCACCCACTGTAACTATAACGATTAACCATAATGGTTAACTGTGGTTGGACAGTATAAAAAAGTAGTAGCATTTTACAGTATTTCTTGTCACACCCAGCAATATCTGATCCCCATTTTCAGCAGCCTTGTTACCAGAGACAGTCCTCTGCTTTATTTATGACTATATGCTAACTATAATTGGTTAATTACTGAGCTTCTTATTGTGTGAGAAAATAGTTGGTTGAGGGGCTGATAGTGATAAGGATTGGGTAACGAGAAGTAGTTAATCACCTCAAGGTTCTCTCGTATGTCAAAGCATGTACTCTTACACCATTCAGGACAGAGCTGTAGCTACTTCCAAGAATACCCTTATCTTCCTCAAGAAATTGGCAAACTTACAGTAAACTTTAACTGTCCTGAGATGACTCCATGCCTGGAAAAGATAATGTGAGGATGGGCATCCCTACCCAAACAACCACCAAGGGACTCACACCTGCGCAGAAGTGTTTTGCTGACTCTGCAAAATCTAATATGCGTGTGCAAAAGGGTTATTCAGTCATCCTTAATGGATGTGTAAGCCGAGGTGGAGTTATGTGTTAGGTAGGTGGAATAATGAAAATCTTTTGTGTATAAATGGTGGGTGTGATAGATCTATGGATTTCTACCTAGCAGTAGAATAAAGCAGTATTTCCTCTCTAAACTGTTTCTGTTTTGAGGGCTTTTGTTTCAGGTAACAGCATCAGAGCCTCCCCTTTTTGCCTCTGAATTATCAGAGACATTAACAAGAGTCTTTTCCACTCTCTACTTTGACCGATCTTTCTAATTAGGAGCACTAAACAAATAGAACTGAGAAACAGCCTGGCAGCAGCAAGCAGCCTTGGTTCACTGCACACACGGCATAAGAAAAGCTCTGCTCTCCCAAGGATAACGTGGAAGCTACAACCAGTGACTTAGCGTTCGCTCAGTAACTGCTCTCCAGGGAATCTGAGACAACCCCTGCAAGTATTCCTGCCTATTTCTCCACACAGAGGGATCAGACAACAAAATACACTCCTCGAAATGGTTCCCTACCTCTAATACATATACATGTCCCATCAACAAATGAAGAAATGGCACTGTCAAGCTTTGTCTTGTGATCCACATCTAAGGACACATCCAGGATGAAGCAAATACTGAAATGTGGTTTTTTGTGTAAGAACTGTGCTCTGTGCCATGCACACATAGCATTTTATCAAGCACAGGGTAATAGCTTGATTCCCTTAGGTACTCGTTTTTGGAAAATAGAACATCTCTTTTCATAAATAGGCAAGGTCACCATGTGCCACACAACCCTTAATGCACACATTCATTTTTGGAGTTGATGCTGAGATAATTGAGTATCTCTTCATTATACGCTTCATATTAATGCAATAACGCATCTTCATGTAAAACTTATTTTACAAGATCTGAGGAAAACCAGTATTATATTACATTGCAATGCCATCTGTTCAGCTACTCCAGAATACAGTGGAAAAACTCTCATGCCCAAATAATGTTTTACATTTTAGCCTGCATGTTGGATTCATAACTTTAAAAATTCAAGATTAAGAAGCATTTTAAAAGCACAAACTAAAGCATTTTGCCCCTTCATAACTCATCACCCTTTCATGAGTTACAATTGCTTTTCTATTTAACAAGAGTCATCATTCACATATTCACATGTACACACTATGGCAAAACAGTTCACAAATGTGATACTTCAAAGCTTAAATCCCTGAAGATATAATGATAGAAACGACAATGCCACAGAGATATATAAAGAGGGATCAAAAATGATAGGCAATTTCTTTCAAAATACTTTTAAGTAGTACTAAAAATCAGGACTCGCCCAAAGCACCTTATCTGAATCACCTAAACATTATACAGTACAACTAATTCCTGCCAATCTACTTCTCTGCTTTCATCCTATTTAATCCCAAATACTATTTTTATCTGTTTGTTTGGAATATTTAGAAGTTGGCAACCTGTTTTTCTATATTCCTCTTGTTTCTGTCAAATTTCCCTTACAGAAATTCCAGAGGATAATACTGGTTAGAGACATAACTTAAAAGAAGAACTAGTTACATTCAAAGTGAATATGTGATTGGTCAGTAGAGAAGATTACATAGGGTAGAATATGGAAGTAAAAATAAGGCATTTTATCCTAAAACCAGACACAAATACTGTATTGCGTTAAATCCAACAGCTTGTGGGGAGGAGAATAATTATTCAGTAGAGATCAGAAATTATTTATGTACACCTAAGGAAGAAAAAAGATTTTATTCTGAATTTTTCTGTGCATACCGAAATATACGCATTCTTCTTTAGTGATTATGATCACGAATGTCAAATGCAAATGTTGACTGAAGATTTGGAATAAGCTTTTGCTGTATTTTTTTATTTGTTATATAGCTCAAGGGGTTCCAAAACTGGAGCATGGAAACCACAACTGTAAATTAAACTGTAATCTCTAGACTGTGAATGACTGATTATATGGCTTAAAGACATACTGCAAACTTAACTGGAAACTATCCACAAAAATGTTAAGAATAATATTTCTTGCCCTCTTCATCTGCCATGAAATTAACAGTTACTGGAATTAACATTTTCACTTCTAGAAAAAATACCCAAATAGCTGTCGCCATTTGTACATGTAAGTAACCTTTGAAGAGTTGGGTTTCTGCTTTACAGAAGTATTTTTGGTGTATTTTAAAAAGATCAACATCAAAAAGACACCTTTTTCCTCGAGTGGACCTGAAGCAGTTGTGACTACACCCCTAGAGTTTTTTTCTGTTCAAGGCAGTGGTAACCTAACTCAGAGACTTGCCTCCATCTTTTGTTCGTTTGAAACGCATTGAGGCAGGCTGTCAAAGGTTCAAGGAGAGGTTACCAGGTCCTGTTTGCTGTTGGTATGTCTAAAACTACTGATACATGCTAGGGAAAAGAAAGGTACATCCAGTGGAGCTTCAACAATTAAACAGCTACTAGGGAACCTCACCTAGAATTTGCAAAAATCCTAATCCATGCTGCCCAACTAAACTGAAAAGCCAGTAATAGTCATACAGAAAATGCAAATAAAGGTTATAGGAGTTCTGAAAAAATAGCTTAGTTTGTCATTTTCTAGTGAGTAAAAAGAAAAAAAAAGCAAACCTATGTAAACACACCACATTTGGTATTTTGTTGTCTGATGATGAAAACCATCACTCTCAGCCATCAGTGATGAAAGCTGTAGAAACAGCTAAAAAATGTTCAGTGAAAGGAAAAGTAATGAAAAATTGTGCACTTTACAGACTTGCAAAAAGCAATCAGCACGAAGGTTCTCTTTTAACTCACTTACAAATTTTCCTCAACAGGAAAATAACCTACCCTCTGCTGAAAACGGAAGGAAAATCAAACTGTTGTTGGACATTCTTAAGATTTTTCGAGCTTGATGCCTCAAAACATCAGGAGAAAAAAAGATGTCTTCTTCCAAACCTACTTATCTCTAAGTTCTCTGTGGCCCTATTTTGCCTCTAACTCCAGTAGAAGGAGGAGAAATACTTGTGCAGCAAAGTTTTGTTTAAAGTTTTAGACAAATGCTCTAAAGATAAGTCGACATTTCTCAGACTAATTCTATGTAATGCCTTGCATACCAGGGGCAGATCTGTCCCTTTCCCTCATTTCACATCAGCTATGTACAAATTCACACTAGCAGTAAGCATTATCTTGAACTCTGGCACTTATCATAGCTGGAGGAGTCTGAGCAAGTTCACGACCTCGTCACTGGTCTAAGCTCCTGAGAACCTTGAGGTCCTTTGGCCAAGTCCACTCTAGATAACTGCTTTGCAGTTTCTCCTTATGAATTTTTACATTAAATGCAGCAAAGGGCTTTGGCATCCTTCTTGACACAGAGATCTGCATTTCCTCACCAAGGCAGCAAGCTAAAAGCTCGACAGAAACAAGGCGCACGGATGAAGGTCATACAGGTCTGTTCTTCAACTCACAGGTCTATCTGGCCTTTGTGTTCTGCTGAAAGTAACTTTGGAAAACACCCTTTTCAACTGCAACAGTTATCACTCCATAAGTAAGGTTAAACTAGAGCTGACATCGGAAGGTGGCAGGTGTCCTACTGTACTGCAGCAATGCACAGCCACGAGGCTTTGTCTTATGAAATGAATTCAATGCCCCAATAACAGCAAGGAGTGATGAGCTCATGCTCAGTTTAATTTTTGAGTGCTAATGTTTGAATATTAAGTTTTGAAAATGGGGGAAAGAAAAGAGTTTGTGAAAACAAAATGGTGTTTCTCTTGAAAAAAGGAAATTTGCTAAGGTAGCAGGCTTTTGAAAAAATCATTCTCAGATTTCAACAGAAATGCAAAAAGAAAGAAAAACAATCACATCAGTACAATGTGAAATGCTGCGTCACCTATCAAAATCAGACAGATCCAGGTTCATTCATGTGCATTTTTTGGCCTTGGCCTTGTTTTAGACACAACGAAAATATAGGATTATGAAGACATATGAAGATGCAGTTTTGTTCTTCATAAATTGAGCATAACAGAACTCCCCTGCTCCACTCAGCTAAATGGATTTCAAATTAGACTCTAGAATAAAATATAGAAACTTACCTTGCATTTCAACATGTTGGCTACTCTCTCTTGCATTGATTGTCCAGCCTTTGGCCTGACGAGTATATAAACTGCTTTCACTTCAGGGCTGGAGCGCAGAAGCTTTTCCACCAGTACTTTGCCCATGAAACCTGTAGCTCCTGTGATAAGTACGGTCTTTCCATTGTAGTAAGCTGAGACTGAAGACATGGTGCTGTCTTGTTCTGTCCTTCCTTCAACTTTCTGCAGGAGGTACCTGAGAAGATGCAGAAATAAAGCTTTAAGGACTTTTGATTCAAAACATACATCAATTATTTAGGAGCTACAGTCTGAGATAACCTTTCCTAGTGAGCTATGACAGCTCACATTACTTCAGTCAATGGCAACTTTAAACATGATTTTTTATATAGTCTTTATTATGAAAATAAACAACAACATTTAACAATACTAATCTGAGAAGCTTTAAGAATCAAGTCGCACCCAGCATTCACAGTTTAGAACAGCGTCGATCGTGCTGGCCAATACTCTTAACACTAGATGCTCACTGCAGTGTTGAATAGCATTTCTCATACACTGTGAAGTGGCAGCCGTGAAGATACGCAGTTATCCCTACAAGATAAGGTAGAAACAGATCTCCTCAGAAACAATGCAGGTACAAATGTTGTGGTTCCCACTTCAATTACACTGTGCCGAGCAGTTCTACTTCTTGTCAACCATCACATTGCAATGTGCTCAGCCTTTTCCTCTTGTCTTGGTTTGGAACAAATCCATCAAGAAAGCTCTTCATCACGGAAGATACATTGCTCTGCAAAATTGCAATACCGTGCTCCTGTGTGTAGATCAAGACCCATTGGCTGTTAAGGCCAAAATAGAATGCATCCCACTTAACTCTAAGGACCACAGATGTCACATGCTTTCTCTGGAGAGTTTAGGTTGTTTGAATTGCATTTTGGACATCCATTAAATATTTTAAGGGGGCTGACATGACTAGGCTCCCACATGAAGTGTCCCAGTTAAGTATTTTAATTAGATACGATGGTTTCAGGCCTACATGTCCCCAACCATCCTGATTCAAACTTGAAATTGACTCAGTGACAAACAGGGCTGGACTGAATCCCCCTCGAATAGTCCTTCTCTCCATTAAAGTAGCTGGAGGAAAAAACTTCCAGCTTTGGAGTGCTGCAGAACACACATGCACAAACCACTTTCACTGTAGTACAAAGACTCATGAAAAACATAAATAAGTGTTTTGAAAAAAGTCTACTAAATTTGAAACTAAAAGAAACAAGAACAGTAGAGCGACATCAATCAAGTACTCAAGAACCCAGAGAATGATCTTCAGGTACCCAAGAAAAACTTCTCTTTCTCCTGCAGAAGCTTCAGAGTCTCTGTTGGCCATTTCAAGATTCTCAACACCACATGAGTCAACTGCAGGTGACCAGAATACAAATACAACAAAACAGAAATACAGCATTTGCTGCATTTTTGCAGTCTCTGACCGTTCTCTGTTCTCACTGACCCTTTTGCATTTCTGAAACCTAATAAATCATTCAGGGACAGTAAAGTAGCCTAACCTAGAGCAAAAACTGCAAGCCTTCATACAGAAAATTATAATGAGCCCTTGGCTTGGACCAACACAACGTAACAACAGCAAAGAGTTTAAAATACTGTAAGAATTTTGGCTACATGTGATGCTAGGTTAAATTCCCTTCACTGGATGGGGCCATGAGAGAAATACAGTTTGTTCTACAGCTTGCCTTCCTCAGGATGGAGTGAGGAATCTTAACCCAGAAAATCCACCACCAACTCTGTGAATCAAGAGAGATACCACAGATCAACCCCTACAAGGTGTACATTGTTCATTCAGCAGTGTTCTTAGCTGGACTGAGATCCCCAAGGCATTACCACCAGTGAAAAGCAATCCACAAGAGACTCAAGCCTAACAAAATATTTTCTTTCTCTCCCAGTGCTGCATGGAACTGTAGTACATTGCATCAAACAAATGAAAATCCCATTTTTTTTTTTTGTCTCTAATGAATACTCAGGTGTTCCATCCAAGTTAGAAAGTGGGTCAGACAGAATAACTTCTGAAGGACACCGTTTTAAAAATTAATAGCTGTGGGTATTCTGGTTCAGTGAATTTGAGTATTAGCCTACTTTCAGATATAGCCTAGATCACTACTTAAAAGAATCTAACAGGCTGATCTAGGCCTATTAAAAACCTTTTCTTATAAAAGAGCTGGCCACTTGGGATACTAAACAAACAGGTTAAACTGTTAGATAATGAACTTATTTATAATAAAATGTCACATCTCATTCAGGTTCGGAAAGACTGAGTGATATTTGAAGATGGGATGTTGCAGTATCTGGAAGTGTGGGAAAGGGTGTGTGCATCCAAAAGTAGATAGTAGTTTAGCCAGATGAAAACGGAGGTGACAAAAAAATCAAGAAATTTGGTACAACATACACTCTGCAAAGCAGAAAAATTAATGAGAGAAGTCCTTAGTCACTAGAGGCCATATGAATTCTACTGAATATAAAGAAACAAAATGATGAAATATAAGACCGCTTCCCATCACTGGATACTTGCTTTGATCTCAGATTATATCTGCCTAACCTCACCTAACACTCCTAGAAAAATGGTACCACAGACTTGGAGATTACCACAGTGTTTAACAGGAATTACTTTCCTTCACAGATTTTGATTATACAGAACATTTCCAACCTGTACCACTAAGCATTAGGGCTTTGCATTATAGTTCTAGACTACTGCAAAAACAACTTAAGATTTCTGAATGTAGACATCCATTTATTATGTTGTTTTATTTGGATTCCCTGTTTTGAGTTATCTAAATGGGGTTTCATTTGTTTTGGCCAGATATTCAATGCCTACTAGAATAATAAAAAAAAAGGAGGGGGGGGAGGGGGGAGAAAAAATCACGGTACTTCAGTGTCCCTAAAATTAGCCATGCAGCCCCATTTCAGTAAGTATTTCTGGCAAGGAATACACACATATACACAATTTTTCCCCATGTGGTCTGAAACTATTTTAAACATTTGTCACCAAAATATCAGGAAAACAAGTGCCAAACCATTTTGGTATGATGACAATGGAAGCAGCAAACACAGCCACAGAAAAAATGAACTTCTAAGGCAATGTCTTGTTCTTCCTGATGTTGGCGTAACTCTATTGGTTTATAAGAAAAGGTAAGAAAGCCCTTTTTCTTCTATATTCTATATTTTTTCTATTATTATTTCTATAATAAACTGTCCAAGTCAGTCAGCATAGAGTGTGCAGGGCCAGTTTCAGAGTTGGATCTGGCTGCTCAGGGCCTCATCCACAACAAAAAGCCATGAGGAATGAGATGGTTTTTTGCTTATTACGGGATCAGATTTGTGTTTCCTTGCAGCACTTTTTTTCCCCTTTCATAAGTTAGCTTTAGAAGAAAATACACCCATCTGATGCCATGTTAATTATCAGCAAAGAACATCTGTTTATTTGTTTAATGTACACAAATAAATTGATCTTTTGAGACTACTACACAAAAGCCACAGTTCTGCAATCTGCTGTGTTCAGTCAGATTCCCGAATCTCCATTGTAAAAGAAATTTAAAGAGGCTTTTACTAGGTTCCAGGTTCAAAGCCAGATTCTAGTTTATATTCAGGATTGCTAAAATACTTTCCTTTCAACTTAGTCAGGGAATATTGACTTTTTTTTTTATTTTTTAGAAACAGCTTTGGGTTTTATATTTTTGAGGGCGTGATTTTTAACAGAATTTATTATTCTCTGTTTTAATTGATTTTGCTTGACCTTTGTAAAGAATGTACTGAAGAAATTATGGAGATTTTTAGGAACCAGAGCATTTCTAAGGTCAATAGTTGTGATTCAAGTAATACCTGCTGACCTGGCCCTTTGGATGTCAACTTCAAAATACAAAGAATTCTATGTGTTTCTTTTTGGCTTTTTACACTCAGTCAAATGAAGAAAAAGTTATTTCCTGCCAAAGCTTATACATTGATTTTCATTTTAAGGCATAAACAGTAAATGCTGGGCACTAATGATTTCTGAGTCGATTAAACTGCAAGAGATTAAGTGCCTGGTAAGAGAAAAATTGTTTGAAGTCTAAACCACGGCCAGCAGTTGCAGTAAGTTGATCCTTATTGAGGCGAAAATGGATAAAGACTGGTTCAGAGCCTGAGGTTCCTGTCTCTTCTAAAATGGACTGGAGGGGAGAAAGCAGCTGAATGGTGAAGAAAAGCCCACACGCAGGTTTCCTGAAGCCCAGCTCAAGTGAGTGATTACAGGCAACTCTAATGGTTTAGGCACTACTCAGAGCAGGAAAGCAGTCACTGATGCCATCTGAATTACTGTACACAGCATCTTTGCGTCAGTGCACATCTCGCGGATGCTGACTCATCTCCAATCATAGTGTGAATAACACGCCTTTTGGACAGCTAGCCAGGAATCACACTGAGCATCTCTGCAGACACAAGTACACAAGCTGCTTTAAGTGTAAAGCTCTGTTACTGATGCCTGTAATAGTCTCCTCTGGAGAGTCATAAAGGACGACTTACAACGCTGCATCACAAACAAAGCTGTGGTCTTGTGCTAGGTGCATACGCCAAAGGACAAGCAAAGGGGAAGGTGGGAATCCTCCCAACCTCATCCTTTACTTCTGCAAAAGGAAACTCTCATATCCCAATAGAAGAGTAAAGCAGAGCTTTACCCTGCTTAGAGTAGATAAAATTGAGGAGATATTCAACAAAAATTACTAATACACTGTCCTTGCATTCCACATACTTCTTCATGCCATATCTGCATTCAGATTACAATGGTGTAATTCTGAGAGTTAGACCCCTACCAAAGCTGTAGTAACGGGAAGGGAACTGTATATCTGTAGCCTATGGACTGCTGCTACTGCTGCTGCCCAGAGCAGGTCCACAGACGCAGGGTGTTAACAAGGGTACATTGGAGCAGGTTAATATTTCGTGAAGGTTTGGACCACTAATAAGATTTCCATGCTCTACTCAAACAGGACATCAGCCATTGCAAAAGCTTATCTGTTGGGATATTCGTCTTTTCGACATAACAAAATTAAAAGAAATGGAGGGGGGGAAAGAAAAAAAAAGACGACTTTTTGTTCAAGAGCTAAGGACTGTATGCCTGCAAATATACATCTAGATTCACAAAGAGCCTCTCTGGCATCTCATTCTACTTAGTCTGGTTTTGATGAGTTTTCTCATTTCTGGTCTGTTTTCACAACTTTACGCAAGGCTGCAATTTCTGTAAACAGGAGGGTCAGACTGGTCAGATGAATTTTTTAGACATAGTATCAAACAATGAACTACCTTCAACTAAAACTATAATTAATGAAAAATAACATTTTTTGAAAGAAAGATACAGACAGCAAGAGTCCTGTAAGACAAGGTAATTTTTGGCCACTTTCCGCATACACATTTTAATCTTGGGTCCAAATATTCAATCACACATAAAACAGTTTTCTTTAATCAGAATCCTGAAGGAGGCATAATTAACCTGGGACATGCAGAGAAAGAAAAATTCCTCTGTTGCTTGAGAGAACTTGTACAGCTGAGGTCAGAAGAAGCAATATAAAGTGGTCGCAGACTACTTCAGTCTCATTAATTTTCTTCTTCAATCTCTTAATTATTTTGAGTTTGAAATGGACCAACCACTGGGAATGCCTGAAAAATGTATCTTCATATAATGTTGGGGCTTTTGTTTGCCCCAGGATGTGTGACAGACTCCACAAACTATGCACCTAATTAGATACATAAAAGCAATTATTTCTAATATGTGTTCTTTGCCTGAAAGCATTTGTGTATGCTTTATTGTTAGTTAATCATCAGCAAGTAAATAATCCCACCAGTATGACTGTAGGAGGAACATCCTGATTTTTCATTTTGGTGGCCACTGGAAGTGGATACTTGAACAACGAGCAGATTTCCTCCAAAACTAATGCATATATAGCGTTAGAAGCTCAGCACTTGAGCACCATCTCCTATGGAGCAAAGTCCAGTCTGAAACAAAACAACTTTCCAACCTTCTGATTCCTGGAGTAACAGAATGCCCCATTCCATCCTCAAAGAAGAAAAATCACAGAGACAAAGCAAAACACAATAAGCATCTATATGTTTCATTTATGTGCTGGCACTAGAAACACAGGATATGACAGCACCCAATAATTCACAGTGAACTCTCAGGTGTACGCATGTGCACTGGTCATTGCATGCTCTGTCATTTGAGATGCTTTATATGGATGTCAAGGTTTTGCTGAGCACCAGGCTCTGCTTCAGAGATTTCACAGATTATTTTTAGCCCCAGGACATCTGCAAGTAATAGAGCATGCTGTGGCCTCAGAGTCACAGAGCAGAGTCCCACACCATGCACACTAGCAACAGCTGAAGTAGTGACTTGCTTTTAATCATGGTGACTTAAGACCTGGCTTCTTGGTAACACTGAGAGGAATCTTATGTCACTCAGCTCCATTGGCTTGATTTATTGGGCCAAACTCATCATCGGGGTAGTTCTGTTTCAATGACCAACATTTCAGCTGGGTTTAACAGGAATAGTCTTAGATTGGAGCCTTTACATTTGAAATATTTTCTGCATTTTCCGTAATAAATAACAGTGACTCAGAAGGGAAATGGGCTGTAGTTCAACACTGGATGACATTTCTGACAACAGCGCTGCTAACACAGACAAGCAGATAGTACCAGCAATGATGTACTGAAGTTACATAATATATTTTCAAAGGTCTTGAGGCACATAAAGATTTGTGTGTTCAACCAAACAAGAAGAGGAAGGGAGGGTTTTACCAATGGCAGAAAAGGAAGCAAAGAGGACATTAAGGTGATGCATCTAGGGACAAATTAAAAGGCTCTTATGGTTTGCTAAACTTCTGTAGTTATTTAATAGCACTAACAACCTAACAACAATTAAAAACTGGCAAAGATAAAGCTTCTCTCACTTAGCTACAGAATTAAAAGGAAGGTCATAATCCATCCTTTGCACAGGCACTATAGATGCTAATACAGCTCAAAGAAATAAAATCCTTTGATTTAAAGATGGGCACATTTACAGTTAGACTGAACTCCTGATGATAATCCTCTTTACAAAAGAGATTTTGCTCCATGCAATTTACACCAAATATAAATGTTGCTGCTAGAAGCCTAAAGGTTAAATCACTTTTCTCCAGCTAATATATTTCAAATCATTTTTTGTTTGCCAACAGTACTGACTCAATTCCATAACAGCATACCCAAGTAGCAACAAGCAAGGAGAAGCTCTCATTGCTCCCAGAAACCCTTCATGACTTGAAAAATGACACCAGTTTTGCAATCCATTTCAGTTTATAACAGTTAAATCTAAAGAGACAGTGCATTGTGACAGCATAATTAAGAGCTAGAGACAAGGAGCAGAGTGCACAGCTGGACCCTGCAAACTGCTGAACGTTACATGACATGCAGACAGAAGCTCTTGATCCTTTGGAAACTACTGGGAGCTGTGGCTTCTGGGCTAGAGATATGCCTGGAAAACAAGACACAGTTGTAGGGCAAAAGCTTGAATGTCAGGATTTGATCATTGCTTAAGCATTACCTGTACAGCTTGACAGATCGGCTGGCTCTCTTAAGCAGCCCAAACTGTTTGACCACCATTAAGAATTAAAGGAGAACAAATGAAGCGGGAGGGTGGGCTGATGTAATGAAATCCAGGAGCAGCCTCTTGTTTTACCATTGAAACCTGCTAGTCTCTCAAGTCTCACTATTCTTTCTCTAAAACTGATAAAAACAAGCCTGTAAGTGTTTTAGAGCTAAGACAGGGCAACCATGCAAGGACATGCCTACGTATGCCACACGGGATTTTAAAGAACAAATCTTTCTCTGTAGCTCAAATACGGGTGTGTTCTGCCTTACCCCTGTTTAGTCAGCCTACTGGTAAGAGCAGCTCCCAGAGACATCAAAGGATCAAAGAAGTGGCTTTGGCAGACTCCTGGCTCCTTTCTGTATTATGCAGGTCAGCAACTGTGCCCACTGTCCCTTTTTTTTTTTTTTAGCTTAGAGCTAGTTCTTGCAAGGCCGTTGAGCAGATTGCAGGATGAAAGCTTTTGTGCTGTGTACAGGTGGGGAGTAGAAGAGAGATTTTGCTCTGCCTCAGAGAAATTAAATGCAGATATCCTATGTCAGAGCATTTCTACAGGCAATCCTTCCTCTTCTATTTCCACTAACTCATTCTTCACAGCTATTATCACCTTGCTCTTTCTCCTTCAGATGTGACTGGGATTTCTACAACTAGCAGTCCTCTCTTAAACTCCAGTATCAAACCCCTTGCTGTGCCCATTGCACACAAACCACACTGCAACTTAGCATTCCAAAAAGGAGGTCTCTCCGTAATTAAGTGAGAGGTCTGTGAAACTCCCTGTGATACCAGTGTTCTGGCAAATTTATTTTCAGTTGGTAACTTTGTCTTAGCATCCAGCATCTTTTAGCACAGTATTCAAAGATCTCATGTCCTTTTCCACCACTTGTTCTTGGCCCTCATCAAAAATAGTGGCACTATATTTACAGCATTTGTGGGAAGACTTAGATTTGGAGACACTGTTAGGTGGGAGTGTCATCTGCTTGAGGGTGGGAAGACTCTATAGAGGGGTCTGGACAGGCTGGATCGATGGGCCAAAACCCATTTGTATGAGGTTCAGCAAGGCCAAATGCTGGGTCCTGCACTTGGATCACAACAACCTGATGCAACACTACTGGCTTGGGGAAGAGTAGCTAAACATGAGCTGGCAATATGCTTAGATAGCCAAGGCAGCCAACAGCATCCTGACCTGTATCAGAAGGCTGAAGTGTTTTGGTTCTTTTTTCCCAAGCCCCACTTTTGAAACAATCCAACTCACACAGCTGCTGGGAAGGACAGCAGCAGCAGGGCTGCTATCTCCCCTCAGTTTCCACATTTCAACACTCGTGGAAAACCATCCCCTAGTAACCCCAAAATAGACTGGGCAACTAAAATCTAACATCTAAAACCCAACTGCATTTCTGTAATAAATAAACAATCAAAAAGCAGTGATTGACAGTAGCGATGCAAACATTAATGAGATTGCAGCAGCCATGTTCTGCCCAAAGGCACCATCACAACATAAAGAAGAATGGTCTTCACTCAAGATTTTGAGTCAGCAGTAATATTGATCCAAGCAGAGCATCATCTAGTAAGCAGATCTATGCCACATAATGATGGAGAGACTACCTTCCTGAGGCATTCCTCCTTTACCCGTAATTCTCCCTCCTCTACTGTCACCATAGTCTCCATCCAGCTCTCTTGACGGGTAAATACATCGCCACAATGTTTAGAAATCTTAATGAAGTCTAACGGAACCACATTTATATGTTTTCATAACAAGTCCTAAAAAATGCAGAAAACAACAAAAGAAGAAACTGAGTACAACGTACCAGGAATGGTCAAAGTGATGACCCCTTAATGACCATTAGCAAATGCTTACCTAAGCCAACTTTGCTATTGTTACAAATGTTTTTTATAGTTATGTCCAGTAGAAGATGTATATAGAAAAGATTAGTAGCTTTCTACACCTGAGCAGATTCATCAGCATACATAGATATTTTTGTTGATATTAAGCTTCCGAATAAATGCGAAGTATTTAATAAATGACTGAATGACACCAGGAGAAAAAAAAAAAAACAAAAACAAACAAAACATAACAAACAAAAACCCAAAACAACAACAACAAAACCCAAACAACTGTAGGTATTCAAACATACACACATTTATCCTCTCCAGTTTCTGGTGACCTCAGTACCCCATTCAATTTATCTGCATTTTCCAAAGCATACAGGCTTCTACTGGACACTTTTCTTGTATTTGTACATGCAGATATGCATAGAAAACAATTTTTAGACCATGGACACAGCAATTTAACTGTTTCTTCTGCAGTTGCAACCATTATTGGGTCATCAAGACCACAAGTGTCTTTTACATTCTAGTGGCTATAGAATACCTCTTATCGTAAACTTTTACAAGCTGTAACAGAATAAATATTCCTTTTCTTCCATAACATCCAAATTTGCTAATATCCCCCCTATAAGGCAGAGGAAACTACTTGTCAGCTGAGAAGCTCTTGACATGTTGTCAGTGAAACCTCTTGATGAGCTCCAATAATATAGTAGCATGGTGTATACTGCTTAACAGAAAAATATGGTGACTATACAAAGAAGTCCAGCAGTCCTGTGACAGGAAGCTGAAATGAAATTTCACACTTTAGATCTCATATCTATCGGAGTGGAAAAAATAAACTTCTGTGTTTGGCCTCAGATTAAAGGTTAATTAAATAATTGTAATTATTTTTCTTTCCAATAGAAAGCTAAGCTCAGTAGTGTGAGCATTTTTATCTTCAGGTTTTATTAAGAAGTGCAGCCTAGAACCCTACTTCTGCTGATGTTGGGGTTGAAAGCTGAAAATTCTTGGAATTATTCCCACTAAGAGAAGTCTTAAAAGGATAACCAGACGGATGTCAGAGCCTACACTGTCAATTTTGTAGCAAAGCATATGTAAGTATAGATAGATGTTTTCAAAACCAGAGATTTAAGATACCATCAAGTCTTTCATATTGAAACCGAAAAGGGAGCATTACCAATGGAAATACCACAGTTTTGCCTGTATATCTTTTACCTTATCATTGCATCAAGAATAAGGCTAAATACCAACAAAATGTAATTCTTTTTTTTTTTTCATTTCTCCCACATTTCTCTATTGTTCACAATTAGAGCATCTGATGGCACCTGGCAATCCATCAGACAAAAGCAGCAATCTCAGTTGTTCTGTCCAGCTACCGAAATAGGGCAGAAGCTATCCATGCTTCTACTATGCAGAATTCTCCTGTTCAGTGAAGTTCTCAGCAGACAGAGCTGGATCAAGCCCTTCAGGAACAGGGAAGAAATGCAGCCAAAACTTATTTTGTTCCAGGGAGTCCACAGGGAATTGTGTATTGCTTAGTGCACGCTCCTAGCTGGTTTATTCTGCAGCAAGCCAGAATTCCAGCTGCAGTGACCAACTCTCCAATAATTCTCCACATCCCTTTTTTTTGTTGAAAACAATTTTGGCACTACCTGAATCTGAACTGCGATACACTGACATATTTGCTGCCAGAGCCCTTGGCACTGAAATAACGGCCTCACACAGGCAGTATAAGAGTGTAAGAGTATAAGAGCAGAGCTGCATTTGTTTCCCACTTTGGCAGGATGCTGCCCTGTCTGTGACTGTCGCTCTACAAATGTGGTCGGATAAAAAACCATCTTATTCTCCCTCTGGAAATGCACAAAAAACACAGCAAGGAGACTCTAGTAGACCATTTTTTCCTGCAAGAACCTATGCGTGGAGCAATGGGAGGGAGGCAATGGAGACACTGGTATGGGACTTGCCTAATTCTGAAGAGAAGGTGAACAAATACAATAGAAAAAAAAAAGTACACTTTATATATAAACTAAAGAAAAAAAATAATCAACCCAAAAAGTTCTTAAGACGGAAGGTATTTTGGAGGAATTCAGTGGTGCTTCTGCCTCCCATTACACCTCACCGCTCTGGGTAGACTTTTCCCCTGCTTTGTTGCCTGTCCCTGTGAGGATGCACTCCCAACTGCTTTAATCCTTGATGCACTGCTTCTAGAAAGGCAAGAGAAGCACGGAGTTACATTGCACAGCTGATTCTTGCTGCTTCTCCATAGGATGCAGAATAGTTTGGGGCCAAGGGATAAAAGCTTCAGAGGTTACAAGTGCATGGTGAGACTACTAGTCTTGCCTCTGTCCCTTCTGACAGCAAACATAATCCTATGAGTTTGGGAGTTTTTTCTCTTGGGATCATCAAACACAGCATGTGGGAAGCATGACCAAGAAAGCCTCCGTCTCTGGAAACTGAAACAGAGAATACAGAAGATATCCAGCTAAGCCAGAAGCTTCCCTAGCCATATTGTCCTGCTTTCAGCTGGGATAGAGTTAATTTTCTTCCTAGTAGCCACTGTGTTTTCTATTTAGTACAAGGATATTGTTGATACCATACTGCTTTAGTAGTTGTTGCCAGGTAATGCTTAAAAAAAAGTCAAGGACTTTTTCAGCTTCCCACAGAGGCTGGAAAGGAACATAGACAGGACAAGCTGGCCAAAGGAATATTCTGTACCACAGACATCATGCTCAGTATATAAGTGGAGGTTGGACAGGGGGGCAGAAATTCATGACTGTTGCACAGGATGGGCTGAGCAATTGATTATCAGGTTGGTGTGCAGCTGTATTGCATCACTCATTATATATATTCTTTTATCATTATTGCTATTATGTTATTCTCTTCCATTACCATTCTATTAAACTGTCTTTATCCCAATCCACAAGGTTTTCTTTTTTCTGGTTCTCCTCCCCTGTCTCACTGAAGGAAGGGGGAGTGAATGAATGGCCGTGTGGTTCTGGTTGTCTTTTGGTGTCAGACTATGACGCACATGAAAACCAGCGGTGTGTATTAAGAGATACCTCTGAGGTAGCTGCTGGGATTTTCGACACAGTAAAGCAGTGTTTGATCAAAGAGGAAAATTAAAGGGAATCTGCTGAACATGGGTAGGCTGAAGTTGAATATATCTTGGCTGCCAACTGCTACCAACAGACAGAGAAAGGTAAGACTGCAAAAAATAAAAATAAAAAAAGGTTTCAAAGCAAGAGAGCAGCAAAGAGAAGAGTCTGCAGGACCCTCTGTGTTTAGCATCTGAGTCAATCTCTTTATGAAGGACTTCCCATTCAGCTTCTATCAGTAGGCCTGCATCTCACAATGAACCAAGCATGCAAAACCAAGAGCAAGAACTCTTTTCTACTAAAAGTGAGAACATTCTTACAAAATATTTCATAGTTCAACTGATTGCACTCTTGATACTAAAAATTATCTTTACCTAATTTCTGAGAGTTTACTTACTTTCAGGAGGCAGTTTTGTACCCCCTGATCCTCATCAGATGCTTTCAAGGATTTCCAGCTGTTCTAATCAGGGCATCTTTCCCTCCTCTACCAAGTTCTTTGGGACAGGAACTATGGAAATGCAATAGAACCAGTCAGAACAGGTGTCTGATCGCAGCTGAGTCACCTAAAAGTTACCAGGGTGGAAATATGTTTTCTCAATTTGTGTATGAAAATTAGTAATAGAGCAAACACAGCACAGCAACGTTTATCCCTCCCTTATGCTGTTAAAAATTATCTCTGTTATTCTATGTGTGTTTGCTCATGCCCTGTTTCATACACATTAACTAATGATCTTTGAAATACCCCAGAGAAACAAAGCAGATGTGTATTTTATTATTCCCGTGATAAGAAGCAAGGGGCTGTTAACGAATTAGAGTTAACGATGCAGTGCTTATCAGCCACTTTTTTGCTCTTTTTGTGAGCTATGTTTAGTTCTTTGAAATTGTTTAGGACCTACTATGACAGATATCAGACGAAACTTCCACTTCACAAGCCAAAGAGCACAACAGCAAGAAATACTATAAATGCTGTAAGATACACTGATTTTATCAAAACAGTTTTTGCAGTATTGCAATTTTGTTGGTATCAAGTGCATATATAAATTTTAAAAAATCTTTAAAATGGTTTTGGTGAGGGTTTTTTGTGCTTTGGTTAGTTGGAATTTTTTTGTTATGCAGTTACGTCTCGCACTTAAAAGCACACAGACCAAACTGTGGATTCAGGAGGGAAATTACAATTATATGCGGAAGATGCCAAACCAGAAGATCAAAATAATAACTGTCCAAATTTGATTTTCTCACAAACTGCAAAGGAAATACACTCCTTAACTCTCCTTACTTGGTTTCTGTGGTAGATAGGCAGCATGGTCTGCAGATTTCTCTCCCCGAAGTTCTCCAAGAAACACAAACATTTACTCTTTAGATAAAGGGAAAAGAACAGGAAGAGGAAACTAAAGAGAATTCCCTAGAGTTACTGAAAACTGCATTAAGGAACTTTGCTCAGCACATCAGCGGCTCTGAATAACGAGGCAGCAGAGAGCTCTGCAGCACTGGGAGCCTTTGAAACACACTTCTCCAAAAAGAGACAATAAAATGTAAATAGAAAATGCTGGCTGGCACATGCTGGTGCAGAGAAAATCTGTCCTCCTTTTCCACATACAGAGATCTTTTTTTTTTCTTCCCCCCTTCTCTAATATTTATAAGACAAGCTGATGAGAGATGACAAAGCACATTTATAAAAGTTCAAAAAAATCCAGCACTGAATAAATCATAAGTGCAGCATTGGAAAAGGATGGTCAGGCTGTACTAATGTAATCTACTACACCCTCTGTGTACTGAAATGCAAGGATGGAATGGAAAGAAGTAATTCAATGAAGATTTGGTTCTAAATATTCAAAAAATGTTTGAGTTAAGTTTAAAGCATTTGAATAATACTGTTGTACTCAGTGCCAGGTTCAAATTAGTGCATGTGTTTTCCTGAATCACAATTTACCTTCTTGTCCTTAAGAAGCTTTGGTTCTATATTGAATAAAGGTTTTTCATTACTTTCCTCCCCCCCAGCGGCTAACAGTTAAAATCTTAATTATCTGGTAAAGGCAAATATCCACAAATTTTGAGATGCTGGCTTTCCCTCACCCCCCAAGTCTCATCCTACCATGATCTGTAAAACAAAGAAATTCTTCCTATTTCTAGTGAAACCCATACAATGCTCTTAATGTCAACCCACAATTTAAATTTTGGAGTATTTTTAAACTAGGTTAGTTACAGACCCAGGAATACATCCTGAAAATGAGATACAAGTGCTGACTACAACCCCGTGGAGCAGCACCCAGCAAGCCTCCTGCCACTACCATGCACCCAGCGGTACTGTCCCTGGACTGGTATAATATGTACCTGCTCTCAAAATGCACGAGACCACCCAAAGCTGGTACATTAACATAGCTTCACGTAGCCCAGAGAAGTACAGAAATAAATACACAAAGGCATATGACATGTTTCAGATGAAGTCAGGTATGCTCCCAAATTTGTCCTTCCCGCATCCTATCTACAGATGGGCTCAGCCTTGCAGCTAGCTGCCTGTCAAAATGCAGCGCTTTCCTCTCTGACAGCAGTCTTCTGTTAATGTAGATGGGATTACTGATGTTTCAGAAATTTAGTAACGAAACGTACATGAGATGCAATATCTCAAAATAGTTGAGAGTCGCTTAATTAGTTACATTATGCTAGTATGGAACACTGCAGCGAATGCTGTACTATAGTGCACCAGGGATTTCAAGATTAGGTACCAGTACAGAGTGTTGGCAACTCCTGATTATTTATTTTGAAGCCTTTTCCTCTCTTGTAGCAACAGAACATCGTTATGTTCCGAGGTAAAGGTATTTAGCTGCGTTGTGACTGCATAAGCATTAACACTGTATCAAACATAACAAAAGAAACAAAGGGCCATTGAGGACACTTCCAAATGGAAGGATTTATCCATATCATTCAAGAAAAAAATGACTCAGTTTCTGTTTATATTTTTTTATTATATTTTCCAAGAAAATTACGCTTTTTGACTTGCGTATGACCTCATGATCTTGGAAACAAAGCTCACAGCAAACATTACTAGTTCTGAAACCGAAACACTATCAAGGTGCTTCGGTGCTTTTAGCTCTATTGCACTAAGACACCCAGAGCAGGGTCACGCTACCTTACATCTCTCTCTTTTCTGTACCTTAAATTTTGAGATTCAGACTAAGCTTAGCCACCCTGTTTCTTAATTTGTGCCAAGCAGAACACAAAAGAGATTCACATCTTAAGCCAGGTCTCTCTGGCCCCAGATTTTTTCAATGCTTTGAAAGTCCCTGGGAGGTTCAGCACCTGACTGCCTCTGAGGAGTCTGTCCTTAGCCCAAACCCCAGAGATGCTGTGAAAATAAATGTTGAGTGACTTGGTGGAACAATATAAGTGCATGGCAGGTTACCTCTCAATAAATAAAATGCTCTCAGTCCCTGCTTTTCCAAACTGTAGCGAAAAGGTGCAATGTCTCTCTTTCAAGGTATCACCAATTGCATTACTGTCCTGATTCTTCAGACCCAAATCATTCACATCCAAGTCTTGCAATATTTGATGAATATCTCCCATCTTGGATGATTTACCACTGATCTTTGGTCCAGATAAGAGTCCTTTCAAAAACAGTTGAAGAGAGTTACCTTCAGATTGCCAGGCTGGAAATTTGTTGCCAAAATACACAGCTTAATTGGGCGGGGACATAATATGTAACATGTATCTGCAGTACACTTGCCACAAGAAAAAGTTGTGTTATTAACAGCCAAAACACACATTGTCTTTGCCAAAAAGTAGCCTTTGAGGCAGGACATTTCCTGTAATACAGAATTTTATTTTTTTTTACCGAAATCGGCACACAGACTAAGGCTTCCGCTCAATTACACGTCTTAGGAAAAGGAGCAGTAGGGAACAAACATGCCTATAGGTAGCAACCATTTTTTCTCCCCAGCTTAATGACATAAAAGTGGTACCACTCTGTCGCTTGTGAAAGCAAAGCAAAGCAAAACAAAGAAAACAGGTGAGGTATTTCATTCTGCTCTGTACTGGAAGTCAATGAAGGTTTGGGGACATTTAATGGTTTTGCCACCACATCTTCTTTGACCTTATACTGAACACATGCCAAAAAATTGGCAACTGAACGGCAGAGGTGTCCTGCAAGAGATGCAGTCCTACACAACCAGAGGGGGGAAAAAAATAATGCCTGCGAATAAACACAACGTGAGTCCTCTGACAGAAGGAACTTTTACCATAGATACAATAGGGACATGTACTTTGTGCTTGGGAAAAATAATTTAGATTATACACTTTGAAATTTTTTGATCTAGTTGAAATCATCTAATAACACAGAGGACAAAAAGGCTGCTGTCAAAGTACACATTTCATAGAGAAATTGAAGAGCTGAGGAATGAATGCAAGATAGTGAACTTGTGTACCCAAAACTCAAACAGCATAAAGAGATTACTTCTAAAGAGACTGGATGATCCATTTAGTACAAATAAAAGTCAGGTATTTTTCTAGATTTTCTATAACTTTAGAAAGCTTCAGCATTCAAATTCAGATTAGAAAGTCATAGTGTTTGTCAGGAGAGAGAATTTCCTTAGAAACAGTGACAGAAAAAGAAAAATACTATCTAGGATCTAAAAGACAAATGATGAACAGCAAGAGAAAGTAGAAGAAAGGCACCTTTGCACTGCCAGGCTTCCCAGCTGGCTGTGAGATATCAGGTTAGCCAGGTGTCAAATGCTCCATGGAAGCTACTTTTGCTACCAATTGCTGAATAACACCCAGATGCCCAGAAGTGATACCAAAGCTCTCATATCATCTTTACACTACAGAAACAATTTTTTTTTTTTTATAGCCGATTAATTCTTCCAAATGTACACCACCTGAAGTTTTACTCTGAGGCAGAGCCTGGGGCCAATAATTAGCTAAATCTGAACCATCATAAGCCTCAACTGCAACATTTTTCAGTTCTGACAGTAAGACTGAAGCAATCAGTGCCCTGCATTTCACAGGGGAAAACCACCACTAATCCTCAATTGCTGTCTTTCACCAATCTCTGGAGATGAGCTGTGGCTAAATGCAGAGGGTTTGGCAGAAGATCTGGTTTCTTGAGAAGTTCTTACTTTAGCAACTCCGACCATATTTTTCTTTCCCCTTCACTTGTGCCAGAAGAATTCTTGTGGGATCAAGTTGTGAGTTAAACAAATTCACTGGACTGGTTTGTGATGTAGTTTGAGCAAGAGTTGTGTTGGTACTGCTGAAGATATTTGAGACAGTGGTGGGATGAGAGGTAGTGGCAGGAAAAAAAGCAACAATTCGTTTGTCCTGTATCTCTGCCAGGGCCTTCACAATATGAAACTCTGGCCTCTTGGCATGAATATTTAATCTACCATTTTTAGGAAGGACTGCAATGCTAAAATTTAGCAATCAGAACAGTTACAAGCAACTTTCCCCAGGATTTGCAAGAAATGTCACCTGAATAATTTCAAGTCATCTCTCCTACTCCTCATGGGTGCTTTGCTGATATTCTGCTATTCCCTTCCAGACCCTTGCTTTTCTTTCACCTTATTTATTCTTCAGTCCAACCTGCAATGTTTCTCCTGAAGCTTATAATAGGAACAGATCTTCCAAACTCACCAAGCAAGGAGTAAATCAAAACCCTGGTAGCCACTGTCAGCCTTAATCCATCACTTCAGTGATTCAGTCCTAGCTAAGAAGACAGTAATGGAGAAGTGAGGACGGGGAGAAGCACTTGAGAGGGAGAATCCCAACCCAGCATGGAAGTGAAGGTCTAGCATCACTTACAGAGCAAAGACATAGGAAGACGGCTTACATGAAAAAAAA
>VXBW01002689.1:287139-328869 GCA_013400375.1 Thinocorus orbignyianus | reverse complement strand
AAAAAAAAAAAAATCAGCTTTCACAGGGGTTTATCTGCATGCAGTTAGTTTTGCCAGGAAAGTCAGCCAAACTCTCTAGCAACATGGGAAATTTTATACTTTAGGATGGGGACCAGCTAGTCCCTCCTTTCTGTCTGCTATAAGGGAGGTACTGAAAGGTTTGCAAGTAGTAGATAAGCCACTAGTTATTAGGAAACATGCTGCCTCTGAGATATATTGGACACATAGTCATATGCATACACAACCATATCAAACACACTAGAAGAATTAATTGCAACAGCTACAGACAAGTTGACACAACATCTAAGATGAGGCAACGTGACCAGTTTTTCATTTGACAGGTATTTCCAGAAAATATAGCCTGTTCTTTGTGCAACAGGTTTAGCGTTTTTGTTCATTTGCAGTTGAATGGAAAGATGATTCACCTTATCACAGAACAACTTCATCATAACTCAGGTTTCAGCCTGTGAGAGCAGACCTGCTGTGTGCACAACACAATATATTAAGACAATTTAGCACTCCTGTCCTAATACCTAGGAAAAAGAGCCCCTTTATTCTAAAGTTTATTGTATCTTCATTTTCACTGAAACAGCCTAACATGATGTTTTCGTGGTCTTCTCCACATGCCACAGCAAACAGATTTCAGACTGTAGGCCTTCCTTGTGCCCTGTCCTAAAGCAAAACCAATCAGTCCAGCCAGAAAACCAAGAGCAGAAGAATCTCAGAGTAAAAGTTACTTTCTCTCCCCACAGAGGATATCCAGATCTCAGTTGTATCCAACACTTCTTCTTGAAAAGCTTGGCAAACTACAAGTGAAAATATGTATGATTTACTCATATAACTTGTCCTTCTGCTTACAAAGGCCAATATTGACACAGTCAAGATACAGTAAAAGTGACAAGCTCTTCTTTATATAAAGACCTTAAACAACAATCCTACCATCCCAAGCAAACACACTGAGTAGTTACTAACCTCCTACTGAAAGAAGCCTCCCTTGACTCACG
This sequence comes from Thinocorus orbignyianus, assembly GCA_013400375.1. Lineage (NCBI taxonomy): Eukaryota > Metazoa > Chordata > Aves > Ciconiiformes > Thinocoridae > Thinocorus > Thinocorus orbignyianus. Next base: position 327,865 of record VXBW01002689.1, on the reverse strand, counting down.
GGGAGTTGTATGGATGAAGATGGGAGGAGAAGGGCATGAACCCCTTCAAAAAACAAGGAGCTTGATGATCTCCACCCTGGGTCTCCTGTTTGTGCTACCCACTGGCATTGGGAACCTCTCTGCTCAGAGACCCAGGAAGGGTCCTTGTTTCTCACAGGGCTCCCAGCAGCTGGTGGAACACTGGTCCACTCCAGCAAAGCTGTGTATTAAGGAACCAGCTCTGACCTTTCTGCCTTCATTGTTCCATACCCACTATAGTTTCCATTTCTTGTGCAGGAGTCAACTGAGCCCACAGGCTAAAAACCCAATCAAATACCAGTTTGATATCTTTGTAGCATGACACCTAAAATGAGCTAATTATTTTCTTTCCTGTTACTGTGACTCCTAGAGCAGGTGTTTTATAGACTGCCAACTAAGAGAGAAATTTGTGCAAGCTACTATGGAGGCCCCTTCTCCCTCAAAATTACATAAAGGACATCCTGATAAAATACTATCCCACTTGAATAAATATCAAATATTTATTTCACAGAAGTATTCCTTGCAGGGCAACAGCTGATGGCTGTTGTACAGCCAGTGGATGAAGTACACACGCTGATCTGGAGATCTTCATGACACAGCTGGATTAATACTGAACTTTATAAAATGTTGCATAAATGCCCTGCTTCTCTCTCTCTAAAACCTAATTTTCAATAAAATAAGCTGCAATAAACTATCTGTTTTACTTTCCTTTTTCTACCTAGAGTACCACATATGCCACAGTTTTCTTTGAAGAGCACACACAGCTTTCTCAACTCGTTATACACAACATGAAAATATTGCACCATGTCACAACTTACAATAACTTTCCTGATGCTACATTTATATGGGAAAGCCAGTTTGGGTATTGATGGGTAATTGTCTCTCCTTTTAATTTCTTTCCTTGTCAATTTAAAAACATATTTTTGGTCATTTTGCTTAAATATTTAGATATCCATCAAAAATCCTGAAGCAAAATGTTTCTCCTTGAGTCAAGACCACCCAGAATCAACTGGGATCTGTGGTTTTGTCAAATATTGTCTCATTTTGACATTTATCTGCATCCACTTGTATTGCCACTATGTCCAATGACAGTTCTAGCTTATGTAGGTCTTGCACTCATGATCACTATCAGTTTGGCCTCTTGATGGACTGTATCTCCCAAGAGGAGATGCACACACATGCAAATCCTGGTATACGCTGTGACCTCCACTCTGTTAGAGCTCTTTGGATGCAGAGAAAGAGGCACACAAACGTGACTCACCAGGACAAAATTGCTTGGCCAGTGACACCAGTTCATACTGATCGATTAAGACATCTGCGGATTACCGTTCCTAGGACTTATCAAAAGCAGTGGAGGAAGACATAATGTCAAATTGGTCTTTATAAAAACTGTACACCATCCCTTTGAAAACCAAAATTTTTCATGACTCTTCATTCTAGCACAAAAATTATTTCTTTTTTTATTCTTATCCATCATAAAGGTAAATGCTGAAGTTAGCAGAATTCCCTGAGGGAAGGAAATACCGAGTTCTAAATCAGCTCTAGTTATTCCTCCTCCTCATTTCATCTCAATCAGCGCTTGCTATGTATTCTACTATTATTTTTTTCCACATATAACTTTCCAAGCCTAATCTTTTACTTAAGTTCTTTAAAAACTCTCTCTGCCTTGCTGACTTTTATCAGAGGTAGATGGACAGAGCATTATGGCTCTCCCTCATGGGAAAATATCACACCTTTGCCTGAACAGATGAAACTACTTTGGGTTCATTTCCATTTCACATTTTGCTCTCAGTAGCCTGGGCACTTCTCCTGCCCAGTTACCACTGAGCCGCATTCACCTTTTTCTCATCCCTCCTCCCTCTCTCTCACCACCACGTCAGAAACCCAAACCGCTTTTCATTGCCTTAAACCTCTTTTGAGTCCCTGCATAGGAAGTGAAATTGGTTTAGTTTGCTCATTCCCTCAGAGTTGCATTTCCTCTCTCGTGGCAGCTAATAAGTTACAGGGACTGGAGAATCCTAAGGCAGCAGATGCTCTGAGCACTGCATTCTCCTGCCATAGCACAATCACAAAGTAAAATTAGCCAGAACTCCAAAGGCAGATTAAGCTAAAAGTCTTTATCTTAGAAGTAAAAAATGAAAATGCTTCACAAGCGTTTTAAAACTACTTTAGATTTCCTGCAACCTAAAGGTCAAATAAAATTCTCGGTTTTGCAAACAATATGTGAAAGTACACTCAAGATAAGAGGTGTTTCTAATTACTTTTCTTTCTTGTTTCCCCATTTCTCCTTCTGCCTTCTCATTCCCTTTTGCTTATGTGCTGTGGCAACTCACATATTGCATTCTAGAATAATGGCAACCTTTCAAAAAAATCTAATGAAGTATCAACTAACCTTGTCCAGTTTCAGGTTATTTGCAAAAAAGGCCAAACCCTAACACATGGGATCTGAGAAACTGGGGTTCCATCAGTTCACTCTTTTATTTCTTGCTTAATTACTGAAGTCCTGATGACCATACACAGATATTTGGATAGTAAACCATAACTTCAGTAGAGGAAATAGTCTAAATTTCTGTGAAATCTGTGTAGGAAGTATTAATTTAGTCTTTATTTGCAAGTTCTGCCCTCAGAGCTCCCAGATGCCCGTGTCTCATGCCAGAGTCTGGGGGAACATTACCACTGGTAGAGGAAGATGGAGCGAGGCGCCCAGGAATAGCAGATCTACACAAGTCCATGGGACTGGATGGGATGTACCCAAGGGGGCTAAACAAGCTTGCCAATGTAATCAGAAGATAATAGTCCAGTATTTTGGGAAGATTGTGAAGACTGAAAACAGAACCATGAACAGCAAAAGGTAAGTGTGGAGACCATCTTCAGGAGGGGCAAAAAGAAAGAAACTTCCAGAGGTGCCTTCTAGATAAACCACTCCAGGTTTCTATAGTTATTCATTATTATGATTATAACCACACTTCATATATTTTTTTCCTTAGGAAAATACAATAGATCACCATAAATGCAGCTAATTTTTCCAAGGTATATAAAGAGTTCCTTAACAAAAGAAATAAAAATACCTTCAAACTGGCTGTATTTCATGGAGTTATACAACATCTCTATATACTTTTTCTTAGTACAATAATCAAACAACTACTTTCTTAGTACAGCAAACCCTGGTTTTGGACAATAAATTACCATGAAGCCTAATAATTATTTTGGCTAGAGAGTCTTTCCGGAGATGTCTCCTGCCTCAACCTGCTCCCCAGAAAACAATTCCTTTTCATCAAGGTAGCACTGTTTGCTTAATGACAGGCTTATGAGAACGCAGATGAAATATTTTTATCTTTCCAGCATCAGGAAAGCCTCCAAATAGCTATCAAATGACTAAAATCAGGGAGTGTCCGAGCATGCAGATTGATTCAGAAAGCCTTCACTCTCTGGAAGCCACAGCCCACAAGCTGGCTTGTTCTACTCCTTTCACCCTGGCAGCAGATTTTTACAACCCTATGAATTGCCATTTTATCAGAATGATAACCCAAAGTGTACTCTCACTATTCTGTGGAAAACTGGGGTGAGTGGTGGCTCATTTGCACACACCTCTTCTGGCCTCTTCCTTCTCCTGGTCACCTGTGTCAATAGCTCTGCTTGCTCCCTCAAGGTCACTAGCGGGGGCAGACCCCTAAATACAGAAAAAAGACAGCAAAAACTAATGAAAAAAGACTCTGACCCTCCTTATTGGATATTCCTATCTCTCCCCGCTGGATATATGAGGAACAAGAACTATTTGACCCTTAACTCTGAGATGCATGGGCAGAGTGACTACATTATACTACTTTATAGTTACTGACACTGGTCCCAAAAAGGGACAAAAAGTGGGAAAGACAGACACACAAAACAAGAAACACACAAAACACAAGAAAGACACAAAACAAGAAACTATGACCTCCAGGCAGCAAACCATCCCAGAGTCTGCCTGTGAAAGGACACTCAGGGCGAATTTGTCTCCTCAGTTCTGCCTGAGATTCCCACCAAGAGCTGGGAAGGAAGGACCATTGTTCCTCATTCAACACATATGTTAAAAAGGAAAGATCTTTTTACTGAAGCAGAAAAAAAAAGAACAAATGGAATTTTGTAGAAAAATAATCTTTTCTGTAAAAACAATACTATCAACAAAATTGCTGGGGAATACTGACCTTTAACTACTAACAGAAGCAATAAATCACTTTTTGTCTCACCTAGAACAGAGAGATGGTTAGAGATTAATTTTCTAATGGAGAGTTTCAGAGAGATACTATATAAATAAAAGAAGAGGTTTAATTGAAGATATTCTGATGTGTCAAAACCCAAAGGCTAAAAGGTATTGGCCAGCAAGCTTTTTTTCTGAGCAGCCCTGAGAAGTTATTTTAAAGGGAAAATATTTTCCTCACAGGTAAAAAATAAATAAAAACGACTATGCCTTTGCTCTGTGAAATCTTTACCAGTTGTCTTGATCGTTCTCTGCCTTTCTACAGGCCATCACAGTTTTACACCTCTAGGCTTCTCTCTCCTTTTCTGCAAATCTCTTTCCTTCTCCCTTGAGTGCATTTTCCCTTGGCTCTGTAATATTCCACTTCTAAAATAAATATAGAGAAGCTGCTGCCTTCCCTAGAGCATTCCCAGTGACAGCTATATAGGCATGTCAATGAAATGCTGCTTCCTGGGTCATCAGCCTGACCTGTCTTTTTTATTTCTTTTTTTTTTTTTTTCCCCACTTATTTTTTTTCTTTTCTTCATAAAGTAAAACTAGAAAAGATGCCACACTTAAAAAACTCTCTAAAGTGGAAACCTGCATGGCTGAAACGCAGGCCTCTTGGATTCTCAGCAAAAGGTAACTGCAGAGAAATGATACAATAATAAATTACAGAAGCTGAGTTTCCAGCAGCCCTAATGGCTTTGGTAAATGTTAATTAAATTAAGTTAAAATGCACATAACACATCTTTGTTTTTAAGATGTGTGACAGTATGCACTGGAAAGCAACTTACATAAAAGCAATTTCATGGAAGCGAAGAATCACAGAATGGCTGGAGTTGGAAGGGACCTTAAAGATCACCAAGTTCCAATCCCCCTGCCATGGGCAGGGACACCTCTCACTAGAGCAGGTTGCTCAAAGCCCCATCCAGCCTGGCCTTAAACACTTCCAGGGATGGGGCAGCCACAGTTTCTCTGGGCAACCTGTTCCAGTGCCTCACCACTCTCACAGGAAACAATTTCTTCCTAGTATCTAATCTAAATCTCCTCTCTTCCAACTTAAAACCATTACCTCTGGTCCTATCACTACACTTTCAGACAGAGTCTCTCTCCAGCTCTCCTGTAGGATCCCTTCATATACTGAAAGGCTGCTATAAGGTCTCCCCAGAGCATTCTCTTCTCCAGGCTGAACAGCCCCGGCTCCCTTAGCCTGTCTTCATAGGAGAGGTGCTCCAGCCCTCTGATCATATCATATCTATCATATCATATCATATCATATCATATCATATCATATCATATCATTCTACAGCTTCCCCCTCTAATTTTCCCACCTATTCTGAAGGATTTCACATTTAAAGACTACGGGAAGATACATCCGTCTACTTTCAAAACTGTTAAAGGTGCAAGATAGCTGGTTGTATATACACACTGGAGAGGAGAGGAGAGGAGAGGAGAGGAGAGGAGAGGAGAAGGGGTAACTGAGTGCAGGCAGAGCTTACCAGGGACTAAATGAAGCTCTGGGGTAAAGGGAGGGTAAGTAAAGTCACTGACCTCCAAGGAGTCTTCAGGAAAAAAAAAGCACTTTTCTGTGCACTTGAAATACTGATTTTCTACTTGTACAAAGATCACTTAAAGAGCCTGTCCTGCAAAGTTAATAAGCTCAAAAGGCGTCATTAAGCATGCAGATTCTTATCATTTTAGATCTCTTTGGAGGGAGGAAAATGGGAACAGGATGATACCATGACGTATGATTTTCCAATATTAGGTATCACAATTCTGTAGTGGTAGAGGATGAGACTTGTGTATCCTACTTCTAACTTCTGAAACTGAAATAACCAAAATTGTCAATGCAACTAGACAGCCCATGTACTGGTTCGTCCATTCTTTCTCCAAAGTCACTCTTAGTTTAGAAAGGCAGCAACAGAGATCAGTGTTCAGCTGCAACCTACGCTGAATAATTATAACCTGAAACAGAGTTTCCTCACCTGTCCTTCTGGCTAACCTGCTACCATCAGAGAGCATTACTCACACTTAAACCCAGCCATCTAAAATAACATTTTATCTGCACCTCTTCCTACGCAGGAAGGCTGTTGGTACTCCCAGATACTTGGTACACAAGCAGATTTCACCAAACTTAGCAGTGGCAATTAAAAAAATCTGTAGATGCTAAAAAAACCCAAACCAAACACTAAGGCACAGTGGCATCAGTGTTATGTTTCCCTCAGGTCACTTGTAGCATCAAGCCTGTTTTTAGGCTGCCCCCCTCTTCAGAGAGGAACAAGATGATTTAGCAGAGCATCAGGAAGAGGAGCCTGCTCTGCCATGCAGCATGAAGCACTGGCATTACATTAAGGATGAGGAGGGAGAAGGGACCATGGAAGGATCAGAAGGTCAAGCTGTAAGATGGTGAGATATGTGACAGAGAAAATAAGAGTGATTCAACAACGTTCACCTGGAAACTCAAGAAGGTTTGAAAAGCTTGATGTTTACTGCCAATGAAGCTGTTCTGGAGGTGCTGATGCCAAACTCCTTCATGTGGCAAGTCCCCTGTCCAGAGCTGAGCTCTGGGCATGCCTAGGAATGCTCCTGAGTCAATTGCTCCCACAAATCCAAGCCTAGGTTTACAGTTGTTGTAATTCAGAATTCAGAAATGCATACAGTTAGCAATAAGAAATTGCTGGATAACAACATCTGGAAGAATCTATGAAAAGCCTTCAACTCACATGTGCAATGAAGTTAGGACTGGAGAAACTAATCTTTTTCTCTGTCACAAAGTATATACTAAAAATACTTGGTTTAATCTTTTGGTTATATTAAGGGAACCTTTTTTCTTAATGGCTAGATTCATTTAATAGCTACAAGGGAAGATTTGAGTAAGCAGCTCTTCGAAAAACCTGACAAAATATAAATATTTAATCCTTAAGTAAATCATTTGGACCTTGTTCCACCATTCTCAAGCCCAGCATCTACCATATAATCTTATAGAAATGCAACAGCAGGAGTCAAATTCTGTCCCCATTCCTAAGACATCAAAGAACTCCTCCACAGGCCAGGTATTTAGCAAGCACATTCACACACAGCAAAACACCTGTGAAATTTTCACATCCAGGACTCTCCATGCACATCAGCAAAGGTTACATTCACACACAGACATCCCTGGGATGCAGGGGATGAGATCTGCCAGTCAGAATTCACTGCAAAGTTTCAGTCAGTGGCAGCACATTTAAGCCAGCAAGGTATCCCTTTTACTCAAATTTCCGGAGATAGACATCGTATGACTGCTTTTAAAGAAATGACAATGGAAAGCTTAAAATAATGACTTATTTCATAACAGTACAATATTTACCATTTATCTGAGCATGTATTCTCAATCTTTCCTTGAATTTCTCTATTTCAAATATCATCACAAAAAGAAACAAACAGTCATTACCTCATTAAAATAATTTTCTTACTGTGCTTAGAAAGTGATAGAAATAGTCCTGTCACTTTTGCTTATTTCATAATTGAGTGGCTACAATATTTCTCATTGATTAAATCAGAAAAACAGTAAAGGTACCTCAAAAAGTTTTCCATCTTCAAAATTGCTGACTTCTCTAAAGTGAAACTTAAAGCCACTAAACATGGTGATCAGGTCATACTGTCAGTTCAAAGGGGCTTTCCAAATTTGTTTGTGCAAAGGAACATCTGTTCAGGCAAGGCAGCTTTCCAAATTCACTCATTTGTCTGGTTGCTGTAACAGCTATATTGTCATCCATCACCTGCCACCAAAGCTACAAATGACCGGGAAGTTCATGAGAGAAAAATGGTCTTATCTTGCAGCTTCCCATGGACAATACCCAATGGTAACTGCAAATATTAGCAATGCTTTCCCTCCCAGTCCCTTCCTGCTATTAACAGATGGTGAAATACACAAAGACACAAAAATGCTGGCTCCGATGCAGTCAGTGGTGAAGCACGGCTCCTTTCAACAGAATCAAGGATTCATGCCATTATCTCTAAGCCACCTGACGTTTGTCACCACCACAGATTCCTCCTCAGTCTTTTGCAATAGCCTGGAAAAAAAAGGCATGGATTTGCCTGTCTTCAGTTGCCACAGTCATCTAACTGGGAGGTGATTTAAAAACTTTGTTGCCCAAGACAGCTCATGCAGCACTGAAGGCGCTACTTCCTTGTCCTCAGCGAGGCCCTCTTCTATCCCCTGTGAAGTGGTCTTCTGTCAGTGCACATTTTTGACTCTTCTCCCTCAGTGGATGCACTCATTTTGTCGAGCACCAGCTGCGCTCTTCAGAATTCTGATGACACCGAAAGCAGCTGAATTGCTGTGATTCTCTGCACTGAATCACCGCAGTCCCTCACAGCAAGGGGCATGGCAAGTCCCATGTCACTGCATGTGAGCAACCATCATGTTAACCATTGGATGCCTGGCCAACTGTTACATCTCTCATGTGAGCAGAAATATAACCATACAATCTGATCTCTTGCTGCTGACAAAGCTGCCTCCTCCTGTAGCATACCTCTGCCTTCCTCCTTCTTTCCCAGTTGTTAGGTTTTTCTATTTGTCCCAGCTCAAATTGTGGTGGGATGTGGAGCAGAAGTCACAAGAAGCACCCAGGAGCCCTGGTTGACTGCAGAGCTGAGCCCATCGGGCAACAAGGAAAGCACAAAGCCCTCTGGCAACGATGAAGGAATATTCTCAAATATTTCTAGAATATAGAAAGAAAGGAATAGAGAAGAAGGATGAAAGTTGACCTTGCTTCTTCAACTGAATCAGCAGACTGCAGATAGAGAGGAGGGGCATGCTTGTTTTCAAAGCAATAAAATACAGCCAGCACACATCATTCCACATGTACCATCCTTAACAGCACTCTTCAGACAATGCTCTTCTGTTACTCAAAAAACAGGTCCTTTGTTTTTTTACTAAAAAACCAAAAGACCAGTGTAAGAAAACAACAAACCAACCCCAAAAGACAATCCCTTCTCCCCACAAAACAACAAAAATGCCCAAAGGCTCTCCCAATATCATTAATACTCTAAAGACGCCACACACTCACCAAAGCAAAAAAGCTGGCCTTCTGTAGAGTTGTGTTTACCGAACCCTTTCATTTGTAGCACCCGAACCACCAGCCAAGGCAAGAACGATGGCTACATCCTGCTGTAATGACCACAGAGCACACCAGCACTTCACAGCAGAGGACGGCAGCAAAGCCTCAGTCTGGCTGTGACCAAGCTGTTTCCGGAACCGGGAGTGATAAAATCAGTTCCAGGCAGTGCTGCTCCTTGCTTAATTAACATTATTCCTGTAACCCACGTGCGGTGCTGCCACTTATGAATCTACCTTTGAAGATCAAAGTTCATAGCAACCCATGGCGCTGCTGTGACACAAACACAAGTACTGGCCCAATGACTGCTTTTCATGCAGCCCTCCATCGCTCAGCACAGACATACCCTTCACTAACATGACCTCTTAGCCCTCTGTTTTCTTTTTTCCCCACCTCATCTTGCTCTAACAGGGCTCTCCTTACACATGGGATAGTGCATCTCAGCCAGCAATTGTCACTCAAGTAACAGACTTGGAGCAAACTGATCCTCCTGGATTCAAGCAAATGGATCTGAATGCATTCACAGTCCTTTTGGATACGTGTGAAAAATTACCACGGCTGGAAAACAAGGAGATGTGATTAGAGAGAAAGAACATAAATGTGAATATGTCCAATGTCTGGGGCTGCAAAAGACTCACAACTGTGGGCAGTTCCTTACTGTTTTGACTTATTTTACATTTGGGGAAATGGGTCTTTGCAACAGGGAGACAATTTCTTTTCCTGGCCAGGAAGACCCTTCATTTTTAATTCTGATAATACTTGGTCTAGCTGAAACTATGTCACCCAGTATCAAATGTATGACAATGAACTCCATGCCTCTGCCATTTCCTGCTCCTGCACACTGAATGCCAGCACGCCCTATTCACCAGCAATACCAAAAAAGCAAAGTCTGGTAACAAAGTTTGGTAATAGTTAAAAAACACACCAACACACACACACACACACAAACACACAACACCCCAAATCTTGTTAGATTCCACCAGGAGTTTGCCAAGAAAATTGGAATGGGAGGAATGGTGGTGTTTCCTCCTATTTCCATTGTCAGAATAGATTTTGTCAGCAATTCCGGCAAAGTTTACATAACAAAATTACTTTTTTTTGCTGAGTCACAGCTTCATTTGAAACTGGTAAATGCTCTGATAAGGAAAAGTGGGTAACTACACAGCTAAATTCTGTGCATGAAGAAATCTTTCCATATGGGCACCTGTGTTTGCAGTGGTGATGGGACGGGAACAAAATATTCTCACAAGGAAAATAAATGCAGCTCGGTTAGGAGAAATGCAGCTGCAAGAAAAGATGGAAATAAAGAACATTAATACTAGAAGGGATTTTCAAACAACACGGTTTTACTCAGTGCTCCTGCTATTTAGAGAACATTGAAAAATCTCTCCACTACCTTATTCAAAGCTTATGATATGTTAAGATAAAATTAATAGAATTCTGGTGATTTTCTCATGATGAAATGAAAGGTCTAAGTTTAGTTTCATTTCTGGAATATACATTTAGGGGTTCTTCCCATCTGGAAAGCTGCATTCAGGTTAGTTAGTAGCAGTGAAGTAATGTCAGTGCGTTAAGCCTAAGATAATGTCTACAGTCATACCAAGAGCATGGTGACAGGGAAGTTAAAACTCATACACAGTGTGATTCACCTTGAAACAGGTATCTCAGCTATTGAGTCAAACATAGATGGTCAGGATCTGATTTTGGCTTCAGAAATTACAGTGTTTCAACTATTTTACCAAAATCAACCTAGGATCTTTTTCTTAGTGGGTCCACACAGAACTTTAACAGCCTGCTCTCAAGAAATGCTGAAAATGCAGCAGGAGGAATCCCAAATAGCACAAGGGAAGGGGAGATGATGATATATTGGAATTTTGCAAGAAAAAGGGTGTAGGAGTAGGAAGGCAGCTGTGATGCACTCTGTAATAAACATTATTTGGGTGCAAGCAGTGAGCTACACAGTTTGATTCCCAGTTGGCAGACAAACGTGCTTCCAGCCCTGTGGGTTGGAAAATCAGCTGGCTGGCTATATAGGAAGTTTTCCTAAGGTGAGGAGAATTTACCTGGGGCTGACCAAAGGATAGAATTAGTGTTCCTCATCATCTGCTGGAATGAATCAGGTCTACAGGCTCAATTTAATGCAAAACCCTGCCCCATCCCTGGAGGTGTTCAAGGCCAGGCTGGATGGGGCTTTGAGCAACCTGGTCTAGTGGGATGTGTCCCTGCCCATGGCAGCGGGGTTGGAACTCGAAGACCTTTAAGGTCCCTTCCAACTCTAACCATTCTATGATTCTATGAAAAAGTGGATGATGTGCTCACTAGGCAGCTATGGCATTGTCCTGCTGGGGAAGGAAGATAGACCAATATGTGATGCTCCCACAAGACTATGTATCTACTCCTCAAGTACAAACTGAGAAGCAAATCAGAGCAGGATATAGATTTTAGAGAGTCACAATTTCACTTGCAAAGCCAATAGAGACAAGTATCTGAATTGTTGCTGCAATCTCTGTAAATAAACAGATATTCTCAAAAATATCTTAATTGTGTGCTGTAGGTTAAATACTCCTGAGTGATGAAAAGATTCTCACAGGCTAGGGAGATAAAAGATCTTGCTAAGCGGATGATTCTAAAATGTTGCGTTGGACGAGGCTCTTGTTGGACTATTAGGGACAGGCAGATGTGAAAGATGAAGAGCTGCAACACGGTTATCGATCCATAGTCTTCAGCCTTTACAACACTGATTTAGCCCCCCTTTTATTGTGTGAAACAGACTGCTCATGCAGTGTTATTTCCTTATGGTATATTAACTAAATGTCAGACATGATACGTTTCAGAGAGCACAACATACACGCAGCTTGAAACAGCATCATTGGTTCTGAGCTCAGGCATCTCACATTTAAGAGTTATTTGATGCATCCACCGACTTCTACCCATATTTTGTTATGGAAATAGATTTTAAAAAAAAAGCGTTATTAGCAGTAAGCAAGAACTTTTGACTGAAATTTTCTTGTTGAAAAATTAAGATCTTGGTCATATCAATGTTCCTAGTTATGTCACTTTTGGCATCAGTTTCATATAATCATTTGGTGGGGGGGAGGAGGAGAGGGAGATAAAAGAGCCCCCCAAACTCTAAATATTTTATTTCAAAACTTCAAAACTGAAACAGCTTTGTTTTATCAATATTGTCTACTTGGTGGGACGCTGTGCAGCAACCTGAACAGTTTAACCAGAAGTGTTTTCCTCCTGCAATTCAGTGATTTTTCCTCTCTGAATGTTCAGAGCACTGATCTGAATGTGGATTAGCCTGAATTCTTGAACTATTGAAGAAAATAGTCTTTATCCAACAACTGTACCTTTGTCCTTGTAAATTGTCCAGAGATGAGCCATTTTCTTTCACGTTTCAAAATACTGTAAAAACCCACCCTGTCTAAGACTTGCTTAGGAAAGGAAAAGAACAAAAGGATGTGTAGAAGTAGCTTCTTTTTGTTCTGCCTAGCTCCCACCTGCACACACAGACATTATCAGGAGCAGAACTGGGGGTGCTGGTCCAAAACAAGGGATGGAAACCTCTCCCACCTGCGCCACAACTGCTGACATCCAAGTTGCAATGTGTTCCCTTCTCCTCCCCAGATGGGCATTAAAATCAAAACATGGAAGAAGTGCTTGGGTTTTGGCTTGCTCCAGCTCATCCACGTAGGAATTCAGTTCCTTTGCTGATGTCCAGGCTTTTGTTATCTGCCTGCATAAGTATTGTGGTGTAGCATAGAGGGCGTTTAATAGACATGCTATAATAAGCTGCCCTGAAAAGTATTAGCGAAGCACAAATACTGCTCCAGAGCTTACACACAGTGTATGAAACTTGTTTGTTCTGCACTTATCTTACAGTATTTGTAACATCCTCTAGTGTTTCACAAGTGCCCCAATTTATGGTAGGAGCTTGGCCTTATCATGGGTGTGTGCTGCTGCACCCACAGAAAGTGGATAGTCAGAAGGGCAACTGTTTTCCAAGCAATCACAAGATGAGTGGACTGAATCTATGCATCAGTGTCCTTGTAATGTAGAGTTTATAGCATGCAGATCAATTATGGTAGACTTGTCTTGCTGGGGTGCAAGGATGAGCAGTTGCTTCCCCACTGCTGTATCTACATCACTTTCTCCCTTCACGGGAAAGCAGGATAACAAATCGTTGCATCGTAAGATTGCTGTTACAAGAGCTACCCTGAGGCTCTTGCCTCAAGGCACAGCAATTATCTTCATCTGGTAATGCTTCTGTACAACAGCATGACCCACTCTCATGCATACTGTGCCATGGAAAGATACCATCAACCAGTGTGACAATATCAAAGCTGCAGGTCAACATTGTTAAACTGATACAATGGATGTGATGATAGGGTTGACAAGGAAGACCTTTAACTCTTAGCCTCTTCTTGGAGAAAAGAGAAACAACTCCAACTTTGGTGCTAGTATATTTTTCAGTGACTTAAGAAGCTTCTGTTCTAACAGTTTGATATTCTGTGTGCTTTTGGGCTTCAGCACCTAATGAATGGAAGTAACTATGAATCAAGAAGATTTAGGACTGTGATTTACAGGAATGAAAAGTTCTCAGCTCATCTAAGAATTCCCACAAATCCAAAAACCAGGGAGATGACATCATGGCTGGCAGGAAATTAAAACCTCTTTTTCTTCAGAGTAACAGTGTTTTTCATTATGTTAACCTGTTTCAGAATGTTTATCTGCTTGGTGCAAAGGTGATTTAAAGAACCCTGTTTGCTAAATTATAGCCATGGGCCCAGAACATGCCACATGAGTCTACACCAACACAAACCAAGAAAACAGTTCTTGACCGGAACAGCCAAACTGTTTAAAGAAGTAGCTGGAAGGTTGTTTTGACAGTGAAAGCGCATGTATCGAGAAGGAAATATCTTCCAATTAGCTCTCCATAGCACCTTATAGCAAAATCAATGTTTTCTGTATGGCAGTTTTTATAATTAATTCTCTGTACCTATCTGACACCGTCAGTATGACACATGAACCTTTATAATGGTTACCTGGGAAAAACAAAAGGCATATTTGTAAATACCATATAATTGTAATTTTCTTTTGCTAGCAGGGAAACATGTATAGAAGTGAAAAGTGTGTTTACATATCTGCTGTCCAACAACAAAAAAGAAAGAGCCACAAGCTAGCAATCTACAATACATAGACTTCCACCTATTCACTTATTTTAGGACATTGGGGGTGGGGAAATAAAGAAATAGCTTTCTGTAAATCTCATTTATTAAAAATATGGCTTTACATAAAAAGTCAATCACATCAGGATTCCTTTCATTTCTCAGATACCAGGAAAAAATTCTACTCCTTGTACCTGAACAGGTAGAATTAGGAAGTTACATTAAGAGCTATTTTTAAGGAAGATTTACAAGTTGTTAACAACTTCTGATTAAGCCTCCCACTCTTCTATGGTATTGGTATGGAACACCTTAAAGCAGCATCCAATGAATGCTTCCTGCTGTCCCTGTCTGGCTGCTTTTTAGGTTTCATCTTTCACAGAGGTACTCTGTGAAATTCCTCTGGAGAGGAATTTCCTAAGGCTTAGCTCTCAAGTTTAAAAAAGCAATCACTCAATTTCCCTTCCAGTGGGCAGACATGATAGGTAACTGAAACTGTTCTGTTTCTTACCATCTCCAGCAACTCGATTTGATAGGTGCACATCCTGCACATTAATGACAATAAGTCTCTAGACAGTAACCTTTGATCAGAGAAATCAGTGTTTCTAAAGGACGAGCCAGGAAATGAGCAGTTGTTCAGTCTTCTCTGCTGGAAATCACTCATTGCATACCTTGAAATAAAGATGTTCTCAATCTGACACTATCAAATTAACACTTTTCTTTCATGACATCTCTCCTAGTTTTCTGCCACTGATGCAGATGCCCTGGGGCTGTCACTAAAGATGACTCCTGAGGGGGCCTATGAATGTCTGTCTAGAGTCTAGACGTAGAAAAAATATATAGGGATGCATATATTGTAATTGTCACAAATCAAAAATAGCTCAGAAACACTGCTTATGCCAATTTGACCAATTTACTGCTTGGGAAAGGAAATAGGTTCATATTGCATATCACATTAGGTGTCGAGATTGGAAAACAGAGAAAGGAACATCAGGTATCAATCTGAAGATTTTATAGATGCCAGCACCTTCTGCTCTTTTTCACATCATCTTAGCTTGGGGCAACACGAAACACATAAAACAGCCAGTAAATTGAGTAGATGACAAGTCTTGGCACTTATTTGAACTTCCCATGTCTTTGCCCTTAGGTTTGATGTTGTAATTCAAAATTGCTCTTGTGTTATCACTCCTACATGCTCTAACTAAACATCACCTTGCTGAAGTTTTTGTGCCAATATTTATTAATAAATACAAATGAAAATATTCTAATTCTCCTATTTTGGTAGATGCACAGTTCAAAGAGAAATAAAAAATAAAACCAGAGTCCAAGGTGAAAAAAAGAAATGAACAGCTACCATTAAATACAAACACACTTATCATTTCAGGATCTCTGAGAGAGAGATCACAACAACCTTGATATATTACCACCACTGAGACAAGAGATGAAGTTCTCACGGTTTTCATATTGCCACATGTGGTTTGCTTCTGTTGAGCCTGTCATGCTGGGATGCTGCATGCATTAAGGGCTATTGCTTTTCACCAGAAAAGGAAAATACTGTCTTTGGCAGAAGCTGCAACAATTCTTACTGCATAATACTTGGGGCCAAAAAAAGGTAGGATATTCCTTCTCTTCTTCCCTTCTCCTTTCTATGGTGAAAATTTTTCAAAAGCCAGTAAAAGAGGGCATTCTTGCTGACTGTCTCTTTACACTCAGCAGTACAAACAAACAAACAACAAAAAAGAATCCCTTAATAAATAAAAAGATGTCAGAAAATACAAGACATAACGCATATGAAACATACCGAAATGAAAAAAAATTGCATACACCCTTCCTAGATTATTTACCTTTGACTTCTGTGTCAAGTATATTTCCACTACTGAAACCTGCTAGAAAGCAAAATATGTGGGAGGATAACAGGACAACTAAAGTTTTATCAGGATTTTTAACAAGAGACACAAGATGGTATGACCCAAATTTAATGACCATTGCTAAAGAATAGACAAAATAATAAGTCAGCCTGAATACACAGCTACGCTTGCACTGTGGTTAAGTGTTGTATTTCTCCCTAATTCTAATAACCACTAATACTAACAACTGCTCCATCACTCTGGGCCAGAGAGATGCTTGCAGACTTGAGTCCCTGTGAGCTGCAGCTCCAAGGGTTTTATCCCTTTCCTTCCCTGTGACAAACACCTTACTGTCTTAGGGCATGCGATGCCATTGCTGCCCACAGAGCAACAACATTCAGGCACTGCAGATCCTTCAGAGGAAAGCAGAAATGTGCCAGAGCAGAGTATTTGCAAAATTTATTTTATTGGAATTTTTCCAACTAGATCTGATTATCAGATCTCCCTTTTGCCATATATGTAAACGCATTGGCTTAGGCTGTAAAACACAGCATCTTGGTGAGTGGCCAAATGTCAAAACGACTTCAAATGTAGTTATTTTGAATAACAGTGACTTTGAAGTAAAGGTAGTTGTTTTGATTTTCCCTGGAACTTATGGGAAGCAGGTCTTGGTCAAATGAAATGTATGAAAAGGAACTCTCTGATGTTTATAAATTCAGAAATTCTTCAGAGTTAAAAATCAGAAAGACAGCATGACAAACCAAGTTACTGTACTCTCTTCAAGTCAAACTGAAAACTGACCTTCCTAAGGAACTTTCTGTCTCTATTCAGAGCTCTGAAATTAATTTTTAAAAGTAGCTGTTCAGTTGTCTGAAAGGAAGCCTGCAAGAGATATGACAATGTTCCATAATGCTATTAGATTTTAGCTGTTCTCATTAATCACAGAAATAATACCGTAGCACTCAGCTTCAAACCCAGTTAGGAATTATGGAGAGGGTGCTGCTCTTTCAAATTTCCAAATGCACTTTTACCAGGTCTTGTGGGCCATTTACAGTCTAGTGAAGTTTTAATTCTGAAAGATACAGGCATACAGCTTAGTGGAAGTGGCATCTTCAGTCTTCCTCTGTTTTCTTATCTTCTCAAAAACAGCTTTGAGAGCTAAGCACAGGGATTTTGCAAAGTGATGTACCCTCGTCTTCAATTTACATCAGCTGTTCAGCTTTGAATAGCAGTTTGGTATTCGCCACATCAGCAGAACTGCCCTGCAGGAGCTGCATCTCTAGCCAAACCTCAAAAGAAAGAATTGCTTCTTGGCATAGGTAGCTCCTCCAAGTGTGATCTGCTTCCTGCCAACTGCTTTCGGTTGAGCCTCAGCCCCCAGCACTCGGTGACAGAAGCTGCTGCCGATAGGAGCATAACTGACGCTCTCGACCCTTCCAGTTCCTCTCCTCTTTCAGAGTTGTGTCCAGAAATAGCTGTAAAGGTCTGCAGTGACCTTGGAGGAGAGCAACTCGCACTCCAGTTGGGTTTTTAGGGCGTTGATCCACTGGAAGGCATCTTCTAACAATCCCTTGACTTTTGCCTTGGAGGGAAACGCTCAGAGAAAGTTTTAACACCCATTCTACAACATCGTCTGAGGCACCCCATGTTTACTAACTCAACAAGCACAGTGCAAATTTTTCTTCTCTGCTGTCAAGAATCTGTTTAAACCCAGATCACACTGAGGCATGTTTTGCATGTGTGTGTAAAAGACCGGGATAGAAGTGGTTTTGCTTTAATGCACTGCTTAGCAAGGGAAAAAAAAACCCAAACCCAACACAAACCACATCCGAAACTAGGCTTAAGTGCAAATTAGCAAAGGCAGTTGAGTGGCAATTAGTGCTGCAACAATTCATGGTAGGAGAGTCAACAGTTCACAGAGACTCACCCAAGATATGTAACTTCGTAACTAATTGAACTGTTTTCTGAATGTTAGGGTACAATGTGTATCAGTCTTTTTGGAGTGAATCACAGGTTTTGGTTTGTGGTCTTTTTTAGGCACGTTGTTGACCGTGATTAAAAGACAAGAAATTATGCAAATACACATCATACATATAGGCATTATACAATTGTTTTTGAGAAGTCTTTCAAACTACCGAACTGCCAGGTTAACAAATCAAGCACACTATAGGCAGTAGCCTGACCCTACATGACAACATACAACTTACTATAGCAAAAGCAAACCAAAATAGAAAAACCTCATCATCAGATTAACTTGACTTCCACTGGAAGAACACAGCAGAAGCAAAGAGGTAGGCAGCAGCAAGTTTATCTCAGGAAGGCTGGTGAAGGCCTTGGGGCCTGAAATGGAAAGATGTTTCCATCTTGAGCTTCTAAGGTTAGCACTAATAAAAACCGACACAAGAAAAAGCGGGCGAAGGAGAGAAAAAAAAAGAAAAGCAATTCATATGGGGATAAAGTGCCAAAGTCTGTTGAAATGGATGCTGGTGTTCTAGAGTTACAGCAGTACTGAATTCCCACAGGTTCAGTGCTGTATCAAAATCATAGCATCCCTTAGCTAGCTTGGCAATGCCTTCTTTCTCCTAGAAGTGGAGATGTCCTTTAATTACTTTCAGGCAGACTGCCAATTGTCTTTAAGACAGGTGACATTATACACAGCTGCTGTAAATGCTCTATAACTAACTGTTAGAATGGTTTTGCATTTGAAATAGTATTTTCTGCACTCATTTCTTTTAAAGGAAATAATGCACTCGAATTTCTTACATCTGGAATCCATACCAGAGCAGAACTTTTTAAGCTTCCTGGGAGCATGAAGAGTTACCTTGCAGAAAAGGACTCTGTTGTTAGGAAACCTCTTCAAAACATTTCTAGAGAAATTTCATAACAGTCTTTTTGGCATACACTTTCTCTTTGCTTGACTGCATTTCACAAGCTACAAATTGGTTTAATTTCATTGGCCTTGTATCTGGAAAATCATTGCTAGACTTTCAGAATGAATGAGCTAGTATGTGAATCATAAGGACATAGCACGTGCCATAACATAGTACGTGAGGATGACCTCGTTAAATCCATGATTTTGGAAAGCATTCCTGCCCAAGACAGTGTCTGAAGCACATCTTTCAAATTGAAACAAATTACAAAGTTCTAAAAGGTTAAGACTTCAAAGACAGCTAGAACTATATATACTTGTTTAGACAATATGACTTTATCTGAATATCAATCACAGGTGTGTAGACACAAGACAATATTAAAAAAGCCCAAGATGCTTAAACATATATATTAAGAAATAAAATATAATGCTGTAACTCCTACAGTAATTCACACTTTGAATGAATGTCAACATCTTTGCACTTCACACTCAGATATAGACCAGACACCTGCACAAGTCTGCATGAAAAGAATGATGTTGACACTCCAGTTGCGCATTCCCTCCTGTTAGTCCTTTCTTTTCCTGCTGATTAATGCCTGCCTACTTTCTCTTAGAGGAAACTTGTCAGACAGCAAAAGCAAGATGTTCCAAAACACTTCATTTCTCTTGGGCTGTGGCAAATAGTCAAAAGAAAGATTACATCACTACATGCCAGTACGAATTTGAAACTAAACACCATTATACTCAATGAATTTTATTACAGAAACAGAAAATGCAAATAAATGGTTTCGTAAATCAAAACACTATATATTAAATGTGAAAGTTTTTCGAACACAGAGAATAAACATTCCCTTCTCAAAAAAACCCAACCAAACCAAAACAAAACAAACCCCTCAGTACACGCTTACATATAGGATTGTTGTATCTTAACTTGAAATTTCACCATGACTGTGTTGAAACACATGATTCTAGGACCTATAGATGATGTGATGAAACCAGCAGAAGCTAAATCGTGTTTATTAGAAAATCAGATTGCACAATGCATACAATCTCACGCTAGAAGCCACATAATCTGGTTTGAAATGTTAACTACCCAGACCAAATTTGCCAAACGACCTTTAGACCTATACTTCTTAAATCTGAAGTTTACAGACACTTGTGGTATGAGGCAGAGTAAAACTTGTTAAATTTCATTTTCTGTCTTTGGCAGCATTCAAATGGCAAGATCAAAATGAAAAATGAGGAAAACAAAGGATAGCAAAATGACTGATAAATTAAGATTCTTGCTCATGTGTGAGTCAGTTGACAACTACCAGTTCTTCTCATCCCCTTCTACTTCCACCACATAAGAAGCCAAAGTATAGGGTGCAAAAGAACACTTGACCGTATATTGTCAAAAATTCAGTATTATTTGCAGTATTAGCTTTTAGCTAACAGCAGGAAGGCAAAGTACACTGTGCTTAAAGGAAACAAGGTGCTTAAGCTTCCCCAAAGCAAACAAACCATAAAGATCAAAGTGAAAGTTCCAAAGTGTTCAGCTCTCCCTTTTCACGATCTTCTTGAGGCAGCTGTGACTGTATTTTGCACCAAGGAATAACCTAGAAAATAAAACAAACTACATTTTCTGGCACCTTGTGTACCCATAGTATAACAATTTTTGCAATAAAAGAATTGTTAGGTGATTTCAGTGGCTTCTTCCCTCAACTAAATAAAAAACTCAAAACTCTGCCTTGAAAGCTAAACATCTATTACAGACCATGCTCATATTATAGCATTCCTGTCACTAGTAACACTGGAACAATCCTAGCAGTAGTATTTTTAATAGATAATTCTTGGACTTCCTGATTACCTGTGAATTCTGCTTTTATAGCCTCACTTTCTGCAGTGAAAAGGCTAAAGATCATTAATTCAAACAGCTTTGCTCATTTGTCCTATCATTTCTTACCCAGTATATTTTTGCTGCTTTTGAGGACGTGATTTACGTTTTTCCTGCCAAGCCTGGCAAAACTGGTGCCACTTGAGGATAACAGAATCCAAGGAGAATCACCCTTGAAGATAAATCAAAGTGTCTATGAGTCAGTTACAGAGGAAGGGTTCCAAGGCTATGTGCTCCCAACTCATCTCCTTGGTTTATAGGCATTATTAAACAAAGCAAAATTTACTGTGGAGAGATTTAGAAAGAAAAGTGACAGTTTACTGCCCAGTTGTGTTTATCCAACATTTGATACACTTCTTTAAGCTAGAAAATGAAGCATTTTCCAACAACTTTAAAAAATCCTAAAATACTACAGTTGACAAACTTAATACCTGAATGAAAACCATTTGCTTGAGTCACTTCACAAAATAACATCCAGCATTGCAACACGTTTTCCCCTCCAGTCTTCAGCATACAGGAACTATTACCTACTGGCATTTGGAGGAAATGCAAAGCAATTTTGAGGTACTGAATATAAGCATTTAACTAACAGGTAGGACAGTACATCCCCTTTGCTGATGTTTCAAATTATTCTGGGTCACAAAAACAAGCCGACCGCCCTCACAATTAGGAGATTTAATAAAACAGTAGACTCTAACAAAGAAAATGAAAGAGAGGATTGCCTTCAAACTTTGCCAAATTGTGTTTCAGAAGTTCGTTGCACTTGCAGCATGCAGACTGGTTCCATTGCGTAGAAGGAGGTGATGGAAATGCAGATTGCCAGCCTAATAGTGCTTTGTGGTTCAGGTTTTTGCTGTTGCTTAGCAGTTATGAAAATAATCCTCCTGACAAGGTCAGAATTCAAGACCAAAAAGTGTGGCAAGCAGATCAAAGGTTACATATACAGCCCTGTCTTCTGAAGTATAAGCTAAGGACTTAGGAAAAACATTGCCATAGTCATGATATTAAAGTCAGAAATACTGTTTTCTGTAGCTAAAAATCAGAACAGACATTGACACTTGTTTGTTTCCCTGAATCATCCTGTACTGTTCCACAAATACCACTTTTGTAGTCTGGTTATTAAGCTCTCTGTAAAAGGAGTTTAAAGGAAACTACAGTTATGACCACATGAAACAAAAGATTAACAAAGAAACTTCAGTCACCCTAAACCAATGGAAATCATTCATTCTGCAGAACTGTCACTGCAGATCTAATCTACTAGTCCTACAAATAATAATAAAATATCAAAGGTTATTCCAACACCAGTGGGAGAGACAGATACTACACTAGCATAGAGAAAAGGTGCAATACATTAGGGTCCTGTGATGCATGCATTAAGTTTTCAGACCACAAGGAGAGCGTTTAATGCCCAACATTGCATAGGTAGGCTTTGCTGAGAGGCAAAACCTGGCTTGCAGCACAGTCCAACCTAATGATGCCTCTCCAGCTCCACCAACTCTCACCATCAGGTGTAGCCTGGAATTAGAGAGAAGCCATACACAATAATGTAATTTTAGGGAAGAGAGACCAACGGAAAGCAAAAACTTGACAGACCTGTGTGATAAGTGGCTTACTGCCTTTGGGACCCACTTTTACGTAAGTTTTTGCACATAAAAAGTTCTCCCTATAAACAGCATGTTCTACTTCGTAACACCATGCTGGCGTTCATATCAAATTTCCATTATGAACAGTGGTCCTGATATGGATCTAACCATACGCTTATGGTATTTATGAAGTCCATGCTGGCTCCTGTGACAACTGGCTTGTAAACAGCTTAACAACAAGATTCAGTGGTGTCTTTCTGATGACTCTTAGATGTCCACACAGTGCTGACGCTAGAAACCAAGCAATCAGCTTTGTTTTAAACATTTTCAGGTTTCAACAAACATCTGTGCAATGCGATGCTCCCTGATGATAAAGCATTAGCCATACGCTGCTCTCCTTCTCACCAGAGAAGTGTTTTCACTTCTATTCGTCACGTTTTCAGAGCATAGTAGTCTCTCCCTTACAGTCTAGGACCCCAAGCACATTGATAGAGAGGTATTACTGGGGTTCTTCTGCATAGCTATTTCAAGAGAGGAGAAACTAAGCTGCAGCCTGAGGTTTAGACATGTCTGTCCTCAGTAACTCATTGAAAAGACAGAGGAGTGGGATCAAGTTAACAGTTAAGCTTTGGCACAAGCAGTCCAGGAAAACTTCTTGCCTATACTATATAGATAAAGGTCCTTCAGCAAATTGTATCCACATCCCATTTTGAGTGCTTGGAATCTTTCAAACAAAACACAGTCCAAAGTCTAAGCACAAAGTGGAATTTAAAACAGCCCAAACCAACAAGCCACATATTACAAGACAAAGAGCAGCAAGAAATCCAGGTAATACTACAATTTATTTCCAAGCTATGTACCTATCATTTATTACTGCGAACCCAGCTAGGATTTACTGGCTGGGCTGCTCAGAGGTATGAAATAACAGAAGATCATATACAAGGAATTCAAGTGATAACTACAAAGCCTCAAAGAAGTTTATGGATTTGTTTTTGTAATAATGACCCCTCAGCTTCTAGGTCAAATTATGATTGCATGCTATTGCACTCCTACCTCAGCTGCTGTCACTCTGTATTTTTTAAGTTCATTTCATAAATGCTCTTGCATAATGTAGGGGGTTTAATCAGAATTAGGTTTATGTATGCTAACTTCTAGGAGACTGGGGATTTATACACGTAGTTGAACAATGAGATTCAGATTCACTGACTCCAGTCAAATATATTTCATTTTCAGGCTGCACATCCAAGATGATAGGTAAAAGGCATACTAGGGACAACAGTGTGGAGTTACCCAAGCAGCAGGTTTACTACCCAAGTAGTAAGCCAAGCCAAAGCACAGGCTGTCTCTTGCTGAAGTGACTGAGCTGCTCCCAGCTCTGACTTAGTCTGGATGTAGTGCCCGACCAGAAGTAGACCCAAGCCATTACAGCTCCCAGACCACACCACAGAGGATCCTGAATTTTGCGGGTTGAACTTACTCGCCCCTACTACAGGCTGACAACATGTGGATCAATTAAAAAGATCTGGAGGTCTTCTGCATTTTGGCCTCTATTCTCTCTGTTTTCACACCTCACAGGATGGAAAATCCCCAGCTGGCAGAAAGCTCTTGGCACAGTGGCTGCAGGGGAAAGCAACAAAGCCGTTTTTGGGCTAGCGCTGGCCCTGGGGGCTGAAAAGATGTGTATCGGTATGGGAGCCAGCATGCCTCTGTGTCGTGGTTTATCTGAAACACAAAGTTGGTAACGCAGTGTTCCGAGAGGGTTGTTTCATTGCACTGTTTGTATTATCTCTGCAGTACTGAAGCCCAAAAGAAACCAGACATTTCTCTGCAAAGTTCTTGGTGCGTAGGCCTAAATCATACATCTGGAAGCCCTGGTGAAGATTGCCAGAACAAATCTAACCTCTCGGTGCCCATTTGCTTCCCACACTCTCTATTTGGATAGCTCTTATGCACACACTCTCTGGTTGCTGCTTCCACTGTGGGACTGAAAATAAATATGAACATACCCATCCTCCTGTCACACGAACATTGAGATTTAAGTTGACACAAGAAATGTTTTTCAGGAACATATTCTCTTTGAAATATATTTTCAAGACATCAAGATAAATGTAAACGATTTCCTTTTTTTCAGATTTGTCTCCTCAGAGATCTAGACTAGGTCTTAATTATCCTCTTGTGAAAATTTATCCAGCAAAGGCAGAGACATTCCTTACAAAAATCTTTCCAATAAAACTGCTGCAGTGAATGCGGATGCTTAAAATAAGCTGCAACAAACATATTAAACCCTGAGAGTGAAAAACTCTGTCACATCTACCAGTAACTTTCTCAAATACTGAAAAACAAAATTACCTAAAAATAAAATTATTCTGTTGATATTAAAAATCAAGGTCTGGGGGGGATAAATTCAAAAAGCAAATATTTATTTCATTTGACATTTCAAGTGTTCAGTTTCTTGCCAAATACAGATAAAATTTACCACATACAAGATCAATGGCAACTTTTGTAATTACAGTTACGGTTTGGAGGGAAGTGTTGCTATGGCAATACCAACCATAGGAAGGAAATCCACATCTACTCAGAGCATTATTTCTACATATCATTATTTTTTATGGTGTATCACTCTAGCATAGAAGGGTGCAGTAAATGCCTATTTTAATCACATAGGCATAGTTTGGAAAGGTATTCCTCAGAAACACACTGAACAAGGGAATGAAAGACCATGCCGCACTTCAAGTAAGGTTTTGTTTTAGTTACTTGAGTAGTCTTCCTTGAAAGAGCTTACATCAGACAAAGTCAAGAGTTTAAATCCAGGCTTCTCCAACCTGAATCCTCCTGGACGCAGAACACAAAATCTTTGGGGTTTGGCCTTTTTTTTTTTTTCTCCTGCTCTTTAAGTAATCACAAGCAATATGAATGAGATGCAATACCCCTTAAACTGGTTTGACTCCCAGCAATCTCAGGTCTGCAGAGTTTCTTGGCTCTGGCATTAACTGAAAGAAATAAAACTGGTTTGGGACTGCAATCAGTCCTGAAGTGATATAGCCACATTTGCATGGCCCTACCCTCGATACAGCTGGCATTGCTGTTAATGTGGGAGTCAGATAAGCTACAAAGGATGACCAACATATGACTGCAATACCTTCTCCTGGCAATACCTCCTGAAGGGAGGGCTGGTGCCCAGGTCACACTTTGTGACAGTCCCACACACAAGCTCTGGCAATGGGACTCTCCTTGGTTTGGGGAACTGGGACTTTGGGTGTTTGTTTCTTTCTTGTGCAAAAGTTGACCCCATTCTGTCTGTCTCCACTCCTACCTTGGATTATTGATAAAATCTTACTCCCAATTACCCTGGCTTTTAGTTGACTACTTTTTCCCCTGTATGGTTCCTTCAATTAAATCTTGCAGTGCTCATAATCACAGTTAGATTCAAAAGAAGGAATCAACTCAACTGACAACAAACAAACAATCATCAACTTTGATCTCTGCAAATTATTATGATTGTGATTCTGGCAAGAGCCCTGCTCTTCTCATGTCTCTTTCTTATTTTTGACAAGGTAGCATGAAGAGCAGATTTGTACACATTTCTACAGCTCCTAGCACACCTAAGAGAAAATGAATGGCTAAACCAGATGTAATACTTAATCATCTTAATTCAACTGAAATACAAATTACTTGGATTCCTATGGTCATGTGAAAATATCGACTTTCCCAATTGCATGTCAAAAGAGCAGAAAATTTGAAAACGGCTAAGCACTATCAATCGACATGATATCATGTAGAATTAAGGATGTTATCATTCACCATTGCAGATCCATCCACTGAGGGTACACAAATATCAAAACCTTACAAAATTCTTCTTTCACACCGCACAGCCCTGCTGTTCTGAGCAGACTAACTTCTTGGAAAAGAGAATCACAGAAAAGTTGGTTGGAAGGGACCTCTGCAGGTCACCAGTTCACTCTCTGCTTTGAAGAATGACTGTAACCAATGCTAGATCAGCTTATCCACAGCTTGGCCAGACTGAGTCTTGACAACCTCCAAGGAAAGATTCCACCACTACTCTGGGTGACATATTAGAAGTCCTGCACTACTCCCCGGTGAAATTTTTTTTCCTAATGGTCAGTCTGAATTCCTCAAGATGCTACTTGTGATGGCTGGCCCTTGTTTTTACGATCTGTCACTAACAGGAGTTCAGCTCCATAGTCATCGTAACCCCTCTTCAAGCAGTTACAGGCTTCTATGATATTGTCCCTTAGTCTCTTTTTTTTGGTCAGACTAAACCAGTCCAACTCCCTCAACCTCTCCTCATAGTTTACAAGTTCCATGGCTCAAATCACCTGAGTAGTCCTCTGCTGCATCCTCTCTCCATTATTCAAACATTGTTCTTTTCATTCGAGGAACCCCAAAAGTGACTGGAGAACCACAGTACTTAACAGTGCTGAGGAGGATAACAATTTCCACTGATCAGCTGGCCATGCTTTTAACATAGACCACTATGCCATTCACGTTATTTGCAATGAAAACACATCACTGGCTTATTTTCAACTTGGCAGCAACCCTAATATCCCATTGCTTTCCCACAGATGTTCTGTTCAGCCAGTTTTTTCCCAGCTTGTGCTGTTGCACAGAGTTAATCTTCACAGGCACAGAATTTAAGGGTTTTTCTCATTGAGCATCATGAGGTTTCTGCTGGCCCAAAGCTCAGGTTTCTGAGCCGACCTGATTGTTACCATTTGGTGCATGAAAGTCTCTCTCCTGCCAATTTAATGTGATCTATGACTTTTCTTAAGGTGCATTGGTGCAATCCCTCACAGGCCACTTGTTATTTGTCTCTAATGAGAGACTGAACTGTTGAAAACTACCCTCTGAATCTGGATATCTACGCAGTTTTCAATCGGTCTAACAATCCATATCTCCAGCCCACATTCCACAACTTCCTTCATGAGAGTTGATAATAAAACTCCCACTGAAGGCCAAGCCAGGAAATGCTATATCCACTGATGCCCCCACTACGCATTTAATCACAAAAGGCACTCAAGTTAGCCGAGTATGACTTCCCCTTGGTTCATATGGGTCAACTGTTCTTGATTACCCTCTCATCCTTTCCACATTTGCAAACAAATTCCTGGAGAACTTGATACACAGTATTTCCAGGGATTGTGGTAAGGCTGACTGGCCTGGAATTCCCTGAACTTTCCTTCTTACACTTCATTAAGATGAGTGTAATGACAGACCTTCCTGGTCTTCAGGGACCCCGCCGCCATTTTTTCCACAGCAAACAGAATTGCAATTCCATCATCCATGTATTTCAGAATCCTAGTACAAATCCCATCCAACCTGACAGATTTGAATATAACCAGCATAGTTAGTTCTGAAGAGTAAAATATTCTTTGTCTCCTCTGCACCACTGCTTAATTACATTCTCCTAGGCAATCTTTACTTTTGTACAAAATCATATTTGGAATAGGAATTTCTCCTGCCACGTTGCAAGACAGGTTACCTCTTGCTCACACGTTCAAATTCAGACTGCTTGGGCTCCAAGAATACAATATTTATCCTCACCTTGCCCTTATAAAATAGGAAAGCATTCTGCCCCCTAATCTTAATATGCAGCCATCTAGCAAAATATACTTCTCACAAGTAGCCGGTGATGTCAGAAAGAAGAGAACCCATATATTCAGACCACTAGGCCTCTAAATACTGATTATGGGGCCAAAAAGTATCCACAGTACAAAGAGAAAACTTTTGACCCTACCATTATCTCCAATATAACCTGAAGGGATGAAGAAAAAGAATAACTCATCTTGCTGACGCATGACCTCATACTTGTTTAACAGGACTGAAATTACTAGGTTTCATTTGGATTCTGCTGGGATGTGGCTCCTTCAGGGCAAGGAGTGAGACCCAGTAAGACACAACAAGAGTCCCCTTCACTGACTTTAGAGATCTCACTGCTATTTTGACAAACCTGCCAGGTTACCTTCCTGAACGCTCAGTGCAAGAATGACATGTACCCTTTCCCCTGATTTTAATAGGTACATATGATCTGCTGCAGACTCATCGCTACTTGCTTCTGAGTCAAGAAACATGAGGACCCAAATGTTCTCTTATGGCACTGCCTCCAGGGGTCTCCAGGCAAACCCTGCTGTGCTGTTGCTAACTCCCTACCATAAACACTACTCCCTACCATATGTGTTAACACAATGCATTCATACTGTGTTAATCTCATTTTCTTTGTTAACAGTTAAGTGGAAAACCCAAGTGCAAAGCATTATCTTGCTCCTCCTCATTCAGCATGCGGTGCACTGGCAGACCTCTGTGATTTCAAATCTACCACGTTTACCTAATTTCCACATACCTTGTACCACTGATTATCATTCACGTCCTTTGCTATGCTCCATTTGCTTTCAAGTACTAACATCACGCTATTACGTGGAAAATGCACTTCTTGAATGACTACATGACTAAACACAAATTGGAGATGCAAGACTTGCTATACAAATAAAATCAACATGTTCTAGAAGAAACCATTCTCCAGATGACAGAGACCACTTCACCTGTGCCCCAGCATATTTTGTTCTCATATCATGCAGCTCTGGTGGAAAAATATTAATACAATTTTCATGTTTATCCTAAGACATCAGAATTTATGTTCCCTTGCTAACTCTACACCAGGTATTTATTTGCAATATATTAAAGAGATTGAATCAATGAAGAAAAACTCAACAAAAAAGTAGCCTCTACACGTGTGGTTTTGCAACTCTTGAATAGGAAGATAAAGGCGATATTTCAGTCAGATCCTTTCAGATCTTGCTTTTTAAAAAAAGAAGGTAAATTTCCATGAAGTATGGGAAACATGTCATTGTTGCCCCTAAGAAAAGATAAGGCAATGAAGTATGACCTTTTTTCATAGAATTATAGTTATCCTTAATGTATTTCTGACCTTAATCCTCCTGAAACTTCAAAACAAGTATCAAATAGATGCAATACCTCTATTGGTACAAGTGGAAAGTTCTGGTTTGGTAAGGTTTTTTGCACAATGCTGTACAGAATTAAAAAAATAACTACCTATCCCATAGTGAAAATTCTATAATTAAAGGAAGTTGCTGCTGGCAATTATGAGCACTTTAGATTAAAAGCATCACAAATTAGATATTTTAGGCACTATATTTTGCATGGATGGGGCACAAGGTTGCACACAGCAGATAGAATTTCAAAGACAGACAAAAAGAGAAAAAAAAGAAGTGCAAGGACATGCCCATTTTACTCTATAATGAGTCAGCAGTACAGGGTGATACTTATACAAAGCTACATGAAGCACCAAATGCTGCCAATGCTACTCTAGAGTGAAAATATAGACAACACACTGAGAAAAATATACGTTCAGAGTAAAAATACATATGAGGACTTGCATGCATCACGTGGAAAGAATCCTATTGCCTTGATTGCTTTCAACTATCAGACATAATAAATTTAGCTTACTCTTGTTACCCACGAGACAAGATACAAGCTTCCTGCTGTATATTTAGGAATGCTATGAGACTTGCTTCTATTATTCCACTTTTTATTTCTATAGCAGCTTAAGGGCTCACAGTCACAATCGTTATTAGTCACATTAGGTGTAGGCATATGTGGAAAATAAAAGAACTACTCTCTTCAAAGGCACCCTGTCATTTAACGAAAGATAACTTTACTTTTACGGTATTGTGACTGTTTTAACATTTTGAACACATGAACCTTAGATCAGAGATGAGTTCCTATGAAGAGAGCCAGATCACCTCACTTCATCTCCCAGAACAAGAGTTATGTAGGTTACCATGGAAATTACATGTTAGTGACAAGTGGAGTACTTGATTTTTCATAAATGCAGATCATTGCACTGCTTCAGAAGGGAAGAACTTCTATCTTCAAGGATGCAATTTACAGTTGGTGATGGAGACTCTGGCATTGCATATAATTTTTTCATTTTTCAACATGACTATCCAATTTTTAAGGTGAAATACTGATAGCTAGATGTGCCAGCCTGTAACGTTTAAGACTGGAAGTTTTAAATCATATTTATCCAGAAGAGCAAAGCAGAGGCAGTCACAAAGCAGCCTGTCCTCCTACATATGTCATCATCCTGATCTGGAGTAAATCTAGCCTTTCAGAAAAGGCAACAAAAATGTGTTGAGTATTAATGCAACTTCAGCCTGTTTATGATTCACCAACAGAATGATGACTATTGAAATACAGCTATTTATTACTTGAAAACCAAAGCTGCAGTAAATGTAATATTAATAGGGAAAAGGTTCCCTAGAGGAACCTGAGAAGACCTCCCTCCTTGTTTGGTACGAGCAGCTAATGCATCTGTATGCTGTCAGATCAGAGTTTAGCTTTGTATATGCAGTTGGTTCAATAGTATTACTTTGTCAGCAGAGTCCAGCGATCCCATCTTTAAATAGAGGATGTTATCACATTGTCTTGGAAGCATATAGGTTCATCTGATCCCTGACTTGCTTTCTAAAAATCTTCTGTGGGCGAGTTTATCAGCAGTAGGCAATCCCTAATCGGTTCTTCAAAAACCTTAAGCTAGCCAAAGCAATGGGATTTCCATCAGTAGAGAATTCAGCACTGCCCTCTGCATCTCAGCTGAATACGGTCCAACACAAATATTCAGCAGGAAAAAATACTGGACTGAAATACTTGACGCCCCATGGATGGAGCATTCCAGTATCAGGAACTGAACATCTCTTCACTGCATACCAGCTGATTTGGACCCTGCAGTAAACAGCAGCTCACAGGATTTGAGCCAGGTGCCTGTAAAGCATTCGTTTTAGCACAAATACAAGACACCTTCAGAATATATGTAGAGATGGGTAAATTATTTTCTGAGCCACAGGAATGAATACACAGTTTGCCTGATGCTACATAGCAATGAAGGGTCAACGATAGGCCAAAACGAAGGTAAAGTGATACATGTCAGGCATGAAACCTGCTTTTACGGACACACACTGTTTATCTCCTCTCCCAGTTTAGTGACAGCTGAACTAGGCAAAAGAAAATGGCTCAGAGAGAACACAGTAGTTAGGAAATAGGGGAGAGAAAAAAAATAAAAAAGAAAAAATAAATATATATAAAATGAGAAATGCATCAAGATCCAACATTTCCTGTCAAATCAATATATTGTTTAGGATGCCCTAAAACCTTGAATTCAAGTACAGCAGAAACCCATGGGCTGCTTTGAGGATACACAGGACAAGGCAGCAGTCACTGAACACGAACACAAGGATAAAGAAAAATTGAAACTACAGCTAGACAGTGTCCTGGCAAAAGTTACTGTTTATCTGCCGAACCCTGAAGGTCTTCCAATTAGTTGACATGTTTGACTGCTGCATTTAGGTGCAAGATTTGGGGGTTGTTTTGATACACACAACAGAGCATAGCATAAACACCCTGGTACCCTTGCCCTCTCCTCTTTGCAACAGTGTCATCAAGTTTACTTCAGATACAAAGAAAGGCACAAAAATAGTGCCAACGGGATCACTGGCATCTTGTTCCATACCAGGAATGTATTATCTTTGTCAGTTTGCTCTGGAGTATCTAATAAAGACAGTAGCAATGAGGGTTTGAAGCAGGTCATCAGTAGAAGACAGTGTCGTTCAAGGTCTGTAACTGCTTGATCTGGGATTTCATTTCTGCAGATGGCAAACTGAAGGGCTCCACAGGGAAGTACAAGCAGAACCACATCAAAGCACTAATGTACGTTACTGGAGAAAGGATCATAGGGCACATAAAAGAGCTACACTGAGAAGTTCCTGCTGTAGTCACAGAAATAAAGTGGAATTTACCGCATGCAACGTTAGACTACACAGTTCTCAGAGCTCTGTGTTTGCATAAACAGATCTTTCATCAGAAAAGCAAGCAAATTGTTTCTTTGCAGTCTGCAGGATCAGAAGTAAAGCAGTAAGGTTGTAGCTTTATAAAGCAAGGGTTAACTAAGGGTATAAATCTGTCTGTCACATTCAATTAAGAAATGCGAATACATGAGTTTGGGTGTCTTATTAATGGCCTGAGGACCAACAGCCTCAGTCTCTTCAAAAAATTTTTATCCAACAAAGGAGTTCGGTGCTTTATAGCAGTGACATTCAACTCAATAGCCAAAGGAAATCTAGAAGCAGTCCTGGGTTGTGATGTTCCCCTTGACTCAGAGCTAGAAGCAATGAATAAGTTGATGTCAGTGCATGCAATAGAAGTTTTGCTAAGGGCTCCTTCTGTAATGAAATTTCACCCTCAAAATTGTCCTTAAAATTAGGTTTAACAGAATCATGCCATCCATTTCAGACCAGCTGATAACAAAAATAAGTTCCACTGACAGCACTGTGAGCATGTACAACATCAGAAAGTGTTTTATGTTGGGCAGGCAAGTCCTTTTCTCTCGCTTTCTCCCCTTCTCCATCAGAATAGAGCCCTATACAGTCCCCTACTTGAGCTACGGGCATATAGTAGGGGAATTTCAGAAGAAACTTACCTAGTTTTTATACTTAAAGAGAAAGATTTTTAACACTAGTGCCCAATAAGACTGCATTTTTTGTGAATAAGCAATGACAGGTGGTAAAAGCAGATGGTTTTGAAAAGATTTGCGGCAGTCCCTGGCTCCACTGCCCTAGTGGCTCCATGGGATACTGGCAGAAAAAGAGTTCTCCTCCTCTTCTTCCCTTGCCTCACCCAGGAAAGCCCACAGCAGCCAACCTTGCTGGCTGCCACAAAGCCAGGATAGGACCAACAAAGCTTTTCCACTCATGTTCTTCATCCCGCCTCCAAACTGCTTCTGCCTTGCTGCAGAAGCCCAGCCAAACATAAGCCATTGATACAGACAAAACAGATGGGTGGTCATCTGACAGGAGCCAAAAAATCATCTCCATGTTCAGTGGTCCCATCCAGGAACAGAACAGAGCTCCTGGTTTTCAGTCTAGCACTGTGGTTATTCACCACTGATCATGACCACTTTGCTTCTGGGAAATGCTTCTATGCATGTTGCTTCTGACCACACCAGAAAAGGGTACCTAACAGTGAGCGTCACTGAATGCTCCAGTGCTAAATCCAGGCACAACCATCTGCCTTCCAGTACAGACCCCTGCTGAAAGCACTAGCTCATGTTTCTGAAGGCCTTGGTGATGAAGGAAGCATCTCAGAGGCTTCAAGCCTGCATAAGCAGAACAACTTTCACAAATCATAGAATGTTCATGGTTGGAAGGGACCTCTGAGATTGAGTCCAACCATACACACACACAAAAAAAAAAACCACAACAAAACAAAACAACAACAAAAAAAACACCCGCAAAACCCCAAAACCCACAAAACAAATTACCCAACCCAATAATCTTGGCCACTAGACCATACCCTGAAGTGCCAAAACTATACGTTTCTTAAATACTTTCAGGGATGGTGACTCCACTCCCTTCCTGGGCAGGCCGCCCCAGTGCCAGACCACCCTCTCAGTGATGTAATTCTTTCTAATAACTAATCTAAACCTCCCCTGCAGCAACTTCAAACCATATTTCTGGTCCTGTTGTTATTCACTTGGGAGAAGAGGCCAACATCCACCTCTCTACAACCTCGTTTCAGGTAGCTGTAGAGGGCAATAAAGTCTCCCCTCAGCCTCCTCTTCTCCAAACTAAACATGCCCAGTTCCCTCAGCCTCTCCTCATAGGACTTGTTCTCTAGACCCCTCACCAGCTTGGTGGCTCTCCTCTGAACACACTCCATCACTTCAATGTCCTTCTTGTAGTGAGAGGCCCAGAACTGAACACAGTACTCGAGGTGACGTCTCACCAGTGCCCAGTACAGAGGCACCATCCCTTCCCTGCTCCTGCTGGCCACACTGGTCCTGATACAGTCCAGGAAGCTGTTGGTCTTCTTGGCTACCTGGGCATAGCCTCCTGTCAATAGTCATAGAGTGATATTGCAATGGAAAGCAAAGCTCACAGAAGCACAATTATTCACATTATATCTCAAATCAGAGAAAGCATGGGAAAAAATTTATTTCATATGACAGCGAGAGTAGTAACAGAAAAGTATATTTCCAAACGAGTGTTGTGTGTTTGGCCCAAATCCATGCTGATTGCTGCAGCTACAACCTTCTAACAAGCTATTGTTACTTGCATTTAGGGACCAAAGACCAACTACAAATGAGAAAACAGTTCCAGCTTCAGGCTGTCACTTTCTTCACTCTGCCTCAGATGTAGCATACCACTAGTTAAAGTCAGTTGTAACTCTCTTTTGAGATATCATAGTATACCTTTAAAGATGACTCAGACAATTTTATATACCTCAAATGAAACCATAATGGTACCGCCTCTGGCTACTATCAAACCCATCTGTACAGCCCATTGTTAATTCCACAAACATCCATCTGAAAGAACCTTTTAGAAGACTGCTGTGTTCTTCTAATACCCACACATTCTGTGAATTCATTAGCAATCTCTCTTTTAGAATTTACTAAGGTATATTGTAGGAAACACGCTCCTGAAAAGGGCCAGTACCTTTTCTACATAGCACCCCTGCTTTTCAGGTTTTCCTCTGAAACAGGTCTGATTGATTTGATGTCAACATAACACTTATTCTTGGTTTTCATTTCTTTAATCTGTGTAACCATTCCCCTTGTTGATCATGTACAGCCCCGTTTACAAAATCGCAATCAATCTACATTTTCATAATTTTACTCACAGTATCAAGGTAGTTTCTGAAGAAATATTCGAGATACAGTTGTGACACTACAGTGTATTTATTATCAGCAGCATCCCCAGAATAAGAAAAGACCCTCCTGAACCATCTATGGCAAAATAAATCCACATTCTTTACAGAAAACCAGAGAACCTTTCTTTCCTTCAGTCAATGGGGCCTATGGTTGCTTCCAGGAAGATAAAACAAAAAAGGGAGTTATCAATCCAGCTGGTCCCAATTTTACATAGTATTGCAGAAACAGTAGTGAAAACTGAGTTTGTGATAAAGGTGGACTCAAGCCATTCAAACCTGGAATCAAAAATTTACAGCTGTTTCCAGAGAACACCCCGTGGTAAAATTGCCTCTCACCTTTGGGCACAATAAAACATGAATCTGGGCTTGGATAAGGCAGACAGCTTTAGAAATTAAATTGTAAGCATCCAGGTTTGTGACCAGTCTAACCATCCTTGAACGCATCAACCAGTCATGGAGTTTTGCATTTGTTCTGTTAACCCCACAGGACGACTTACTGCTTCTCAAAGCAGATATAGGTGATGGATACTAGTATAATGGGTTAAAAATTAAATTAGGTAAGAGGAAAACCTATAATATTGGCACAGCTTCTCCTCAGCTGCTTTGAGGAAGGAGAAAACATTGAAGTTAAACACAATGTGGTTTTGTGGCACAAGGTATTTTTTTGTGAGCATTGGTGGAACAGAGCCCTATGCAATTTCCAGTCACTTGAAACTGCCTAAACATAGGTACACACAAAGAGAAACACACATAAAAGCAACCCTTGCAAAAGGCTGCTAATATAAGCTTAGAAGTGAACACAGTTAATAGTTGAATTATAGTTATTTTTGCCAAACCTTCAGTATGCCTCCTGCTTTAACATAAATGAATGTAGCCAGAGATTTGAGGGAGCAGGGATTTCCAGTTTCCAGTAATTACCAACAAAACTTCTTCTATGCCTACATACAAGATCCTACTAGTGACTATTTCACTGTGTAAAGACCTAATTAGCTGTAATTTTAACACTGTATATCACCCAAAGACAAATATGTTTCCTCGAGGAAATCTGAAAGCACTATTCAGATAAGAATTAAAAAAACCCCAACACAATAAATCCAACAAAAATCAACAAAACAACACAAAAACCCCACCCTGACAAAACACCTACCTCAAATGGTGTTAAAAAACCATGGCTTACCATTCAAAAAATTGAATGGAAAAAAATATATAATAAAAGACAAAGTATCCACTATAATATACTTTTTGCTGTGGTAACAAATCAAACCAAACTTTGGCCATACGTGGCTGTATAAAGGGGGCTGAGGTGCTAAAAATGCATGATGACCCACCACACAGCAGTCCACAGAGACTGATTTGCAGAAGTCCAGGAGACTTCACAAGGGAGAGTAAACTAGGAAAAAGGTCCCCCATGACTGCTTCCTACAGTTATAACCATCCCAGAAATTACTGCTGTTGGTATGATCATAGGAACAAAGAGCTTGTACCATAAAGCTGGGCTTTATCAGCACAGGCTATGTGCTGATAAAGGAAACACAGAACAGGAAAGAGAGACTGTAGCTGAAGTAGTCTGCAATTTAAATACAGGATAGGGAGACTTAGAAGCACAGGAGTGGTGGTGAGGGTATAAATCGGGTCAGTGGCAGAACTGAACCCAAATCAAAATTCAGAGCTATAGATCCTGAGTAGAGGGAGGTAAGTTTTTAGTATGCCAGAGAAAGGTCCGCCTTCAAGAACACGGCAACTTTTTGTCCTTCAAGTTTCCTCTTTCACTTGGTTCTTCAGGCCCACAAAGAGTACGTCTACACAGGAGACTGGATTCAGACAGGTACCTCTCCTCCATCTCCAAATTGCCCAAGATAAAAGACAAACCCAATCTGGAAGCCACACAGAAGCGTTAACACAGCCCTGAGCCAGCTCATTAGGCTGCTAGTCCATCACCTTTTTAAGCTGGTCCAAACGGGACTCCTACCAAGTGTGATAAGGACCAGCCTGCTCCTCCCTGAACAGCATGTTGTCTGCTGACTCCTCAGTGCCTTTTAGTCATGCATTGAGTCAGACCCAGGAACTCATCCAACTGAAAACCAGGCCAACAGCAACAACAAGAGCAGATTTGCACTTGGCCACAAGTGACAGTACCAGCACAAGTGAGAGATCAGGAATGCATACCCAGAGGTGAGGCAGGCAGGCAGGCTGACCTTTGGCAGGAGCCCACATTTATAGCAAATTAAAGTGACCGCTGAACCACTCCCTTGGCCTTCCAGAGAGGTGAGTTTTGCTTAGCTCCATCACAGCTTCACCATGACCCAGGTGAAAAGCTCCTAGACTGCCTTTGGGGAACAGCTTCTCATGCCAGGGAAGTGAACGTGCTTCACATGATACTTATTTCTAGTTACGTCTGGAGGTGCCTGGAGATGCGATTACGAGGGGTAATGGTTTTAAACTGGAAGAGGGGAGATTTAGATTAGATATCAGGAAGAAGTTCTTTACTGTGAGGGTGGTGAGGCACTGGAACAGGTTGCCCAGAGAAGTTGTGGATGCCTCATCTCTGGAAGTGTTTAAGGCCAGGCTGGATGGGGCTTTGAGCAACCTGGTCTAGTGAGACGTGTCCCTGCCCATGGCAGGGGAGTTGGAACTTGATGATCTTTAAGGTCCCTTCCAACTCTAACCATTCTATGATTCTATGCCTAACTCTTTCCACAACCTATTTCTAATAACTCAGGTAATGTTAATATCACAGAACAGCATTGCAACATTCAAAGTTTCATTTCTTAAGCCTCTTTTGTGGACCCAGGACCCTTAGGGAATAAGAACGCTGTAATTTTTAATAGTTATAATGGGATAATAATGCAGTTACGGAGGAACACAAACATTATCCCCTGTGGCAATTATTCCAAATATTTTCCTACAAACACACCAAACCCAAACATGTAATAAAATAAGCAATATTCCCCAGATGAGTTGAGCACTCACCGGCAGTTTCCCCAACCCCACCGTGTTACTCCGCATAGCCCTTCAGCTTCTATGAGCTGCTCAGATCTGTGGTATTGCAAAACTAAAATGGGTCGCTCCTTCATTTCCAATTTCAAAACACTTTTTGTATCCTTCACCACGCCCTGATCTATATGATGTGCCCCTTGTACACATCAGAATTAGCTATCATTGGAGGAAAAAAAAAAAAGAAATAAATGGGAAATTGATCAGAATTCAAGCTTCCTATGCAAGGGAAAAAAATTGAAAACTTTATTTCAATAACAGTCTAATGGTGCAGATTTCCCCCTTGAAGCAAGGTCCTACACTGTGCCACCAGACCTGAAATCAGGAGCAGAGAGATTTCTGAAGACACTGGCCACTCGCTTCTGCTCCTCTGCAGGTCTGTGCAGACCAACCAGCAGTCTCTGCCCTTGATCATATTACCTGAATTCCCTGTCATGATTCTTCTGCCCCGTCATTGCCCATGTTCTCCTTGTTAACACCCCTTTACCTCCCCAGCCTCCCCCCCTCATCCTTCCTGCTAAGATCCAGGTCTGTCAGATGTGAATTTGGGGAAAGCATAGGAAGTTTATCAATCAAAGCAGCCTCTACAACAGAAACAGAGCTGCAAACGTTCTGCCTCTTTTAACAGGCCATTCTCTACGTCTTTTCTGGCAGTCTGTCTCTAAAAACTACTTCTTTTTTTTTTTCTTTTTTTTTCCCCCTCACCTGACATACCATGGGTTTTATTTACTCAGTCTTTTCTTACATGGTCTTCAAGATGTTTTAAAACTAAAATTCCCCGCCATTAATTTAAACAAGCCTTAATAGGGACTGGAATTGAAACCCAGGTTGGCGGAACTGAGGAATTTGCTGCTTTGTTACAGTATCAGATGCATCCTCAAACATCCTCTAAATATAGTAAAAGGTTGGCCTAAATCTGCTATTGCTTCATGTTTAATTCAGATACCTTTGAGTGAGAGCATCCCTCCTCCTTCTCCCCCCAAATTTTCTATTCTCATCACCTATGTACTGAAGTTTATGGTGACTTTAACTTAGACAAAAACCCTAAAACACATAAGTTATTTCCACAAAACAGTAGTTTAGCAGAGGAAGAGACCACAACACACCTGCAGATTAAAGCACTGCATTATAACAAGGATTTTACAACTTATCTAAAGCAACTATCAGTGTAATTTTTGAACTATGTACTTACTCTAAAGAGGAAATAACTACATTATACAGCAATGAACAGAACTTGCATTTTCCTATTCAAGAACATTACAGGTAAGCAGGAAATTATGACGGTTTTGACACAGTAGATGCAAATGCAAATGCTAGCAGATCTTCTGAGCTGCCATCAGCTTCTTATCAATTGGAGATAAAGGTTCCCAGAATGTTAGCACACCCAGAAAGTTACTCTCTAAAGTAACGTGCCAAATCAACGTGAGGTTTGACATTAAAAGCTTCTGAAAGGCCATGCATTTTACTACACCTTTGAGATCACCGAACACTTCAGTTTTACACTTATTTTCATACAAATTCAAGCAAACCAGAATTAGAGCAGACGCAGATTTTGGTGGCCATTTTTCCTGCCTAATAATGACTTTCCCAGAAAGCAAAATTTAAGTGCGAACCAAGACGCCAAACTGATTTCCTCTGACTGAATTTATAGTGCAATATTTCTAGGTGAAGCAACGCCCACGGAATTTTAGTGCTTCCCACTGCAAGATAATGGTCTGTCATTAGTTGTCCGTCTCTCTAGCTATGCCCTTAAAAGGCTCCGAGACAAAAATGTAAAAGCAAATTGTTCCGAGTAACAGCATTACAGTAAAAGACTGTATAAGACAAGAGGAGGTCACGTGCCTCTAGTTTCTAGAAAACCGAGGATATTGTGACAGGATCCTGTTACAAAATTTGGGTTAAATCTTTGTTGGTGCCATGTGGGTGGGTCGGCAGCAGGGGTACCCAGTCATTTCCCAGAAAACATCACCGAGGCTCAAAATAAGAAGCCCTCCTCATACGATTAGAACTCTGTTGCTGCCCAATACTACACTTTATAATAAAATAAAATAAAATTAAAAAAAAAAAAGAAACTATGTGGCCTAATAGCAGGGAGAACAAGCAGGCAAGCTTCCTCTAAAATTGTATCAGATCTTTTTTTTTTTTTTTTTTTAATAACATCTCACTGGAGACTACCCCTACCCGGAGCAAACCCTGCTGTGAGACCCAGCAGGAGCCTCTCACCACATCCTCTCCTCATTTCACGGGGCTCCACTCCGCCTTCAACTTGTCCCAAGGAGAAACCGACTCTGGGGCGGGGGCCGGTCCGCATCCCC
>VXBW01002689.1:275484-287109 GCA_013400375.1 Thinocorus orbignyianus | reverse complement strand
AAAAAGCGGAGGGGGGGGGGAAAAAAAAAAAAAAAAAAAGAAAAAAAAAAGGGAAATAAATAAAAAAATTACAAACCTTTCCTTCCCTCTGGGTCTGATACTATATATCCGGCCGGGGGAAGGAGGGAGGAGCAGCGCCTCTGCTTTGCCTTCCCCCTTTCGTACCCGGGGAGGAGGCGGCTGCCCGTTCGCCCGTTCACTCTCCCGCTCGCCCGGGGATGCGGGACCAGCTCAGGCCACCCGGGCTGGCCTCCTCTCCCCCGCCTCCGTGCGGCCGAGCCCGGGCTGAATGGCAAACGGCGTGGCTCTGCGGCGGGAGCTCCGACACCGACAGGACTTGGCTCCGCGTCACCCCCAACAACAGCCCCCCGTACTCCCCGGTCCCTGCCCGCAGCGGGGAGGTCAAGCCCCGTTTCGCTGCCCCCCTCCCTGCGCAGCCGCTCCCCTCGTTAGCCCTGCCGCAGGGTACCCGGCAACGCCGCAGCAGCCCAGAAAAGGCTCCCTTCCTGGAGGGCTCCCGCCTCCTTACCGGGGTGATGGGGCTCCTCCACCGGCGCGGCCGCCTCCGGGCTCCCCGGGGCGCTGGGGGAGAGCGGCGCCGGCGGCGGGTCCTCGCCGCCTCCCCGAGCCCCTTCGCTGGCCCTCTCCCTCGTCCTCCGCCTGGGGTCGCCGGGAGGAGGGCTGGGCTGCAGCCCCCGCACGCCTCCCAGAGGGGAAAGGAGACGGGCAGGGAAGGGAGGGCGAGGTGGGGACCGGCAGCTTTCTAAATCTACGGGGAAGGGGCAGGGCAAGTGGTCCCCCGGGTGTCCTCCAAGGTTATTACACCTCCTTCTCCAGCTTAAAGCTGAATTTGCCTCCGTGTTTCAAACGATAAGGGAGAACGTCGTGCGCAGAAACGGAGTTATAAAACCGGCATATTAAGTGAATTACACAATTTGCCTTACAAGCATTAGGAAAAAAAACCCAGAGATGCAGCATACCTGCTCAGCCACGAATACCTACCTTTGCCATGAATATTAATTTTCTCTCTTTGGCTATAGGAGATATACCCTTAGAAAGATCCTTTCAACCCGGCAAAAGAATCAGCAAGATGTGACACTTTTATATCCTCGTATTACACTTGCAGTATGTACAAGCATTAATTAATTTTACATGGTTGTGTTCATCTAATTACTGTCTTCAATTTATTAGTGCCAGCCCCAGAGAGGTTGGGTAAGATGTCCCCTGATGACTGAATCAGTATCGGAGCTGTCAGCAGAACTTCACACACAAAGGGATTAGGTTCTACACCCACAGTTGCAGTTTTCCAGCCCCTAGCTCCTTTCTTGAGAAGTTTGGAGGATACAGGTACCTGCCATTTCCACATGTGCTCCTTCCACATGTCTGCTTGCACACCCAGGCACTACTGGTTAAAGCCTAAGACCAGGTGAATTCTCCAAAGCTTTCACATTTTCACCTCATTCTGGCTAGTGTCCTTATAGAACACATCACACTAATCCCAACGTGACGGTTGAGCATAGGCCTTTAAGACCACTCCAAATTGCTCAAGACACAAGATCAATGTCAACTGCTCTCCACACTACACCTGCTGAGTTGGAGCAGTGTTATATGTACGGAGTCAGATAGAGTTGTTTTGGGGAACTCTTCCCACACAAAGGGGTGGGATGTAGACTTCATAATTTGTATAGATGGAAGAAAGGCTGCTGGCTGCACAAGTAAGTAAATGTTATCTCTGTGGATTGGAGTGCTCAAGAGAAGAGTGGAAGCTCTGGCTTCAATTTCATTTTTTGCCTTTACAAAGAAAGACAACCTACAACTTCTTTGGCAGTTGGACTTGACGATCTTAAGGGTCTTTTCTAACCTAAATTATTCTATAGTTCTATGATTCTAGCAAAGGAATTTCAGGTTCATTCGCTGGAAATGTAGCAGGAGGGAACCTGCAAGGAAAGATACCCCAGGAAGGGGCTCCTACCCAAGGAAATCCCAGCTATTTGCAGAGAATGACTGAAGATTGCTGGGATAATTCTGACTAAACAGGATTTTGGTTGGCTGCATCTCAGTCATATTCTTTAAGAGAAATCTCTGCCTTGACAGACTGACCCAGGCCTCTGTCTAAACTCAAAAAGCCAGACTCAAACTGCCAACTGAAGTTGACTACTTGGCACCAAAATGGGGAACAAGTAGACAAAGATGTGAATTAACAGAACAGGCAATCAGGGGTTGCTTTGTTCAAAGACCGTGATCTTGCAATCTGAAAAATAACCAGAAAGAAAGTTTCTGGGAAGCACGGAATCAGATAGAACTATCACTAGCATTATCTTTCAGGACATTGAATAGAGAACTTGATAAGTATCAGTTCTTGCAAAAACTCTTTCAAAGGACATTGTACAGGAGACAAAAGTACATTCAAATCTACAAACCTAGAGAAATTCCATTGTAAAGTTCTGAAAAAGCAGGCAGGTGTGAAGAACAGTTCCCAACTAAGCCAATTAGGACATTAAACAGGTAGCATGTCAGGGACAGCCCATGACAGCTTCCTAAAAATCTCTAGAAAAAAGAGAGATGATCATTTGCTTAAGGAAGAAACAAGAGAGAATCATTAAAATGGTGACAACCTGAGAAGGCTACCCTTTGAATCAATGAAATGAAGGTAGTAACGCAGATCCCAAGGATTTCAAGGGCTGGGGGGAAGTCTATAGGTTCGGCTGAAAAAATGCGTTTTAGCTAGCTGAAGTAGTACATCACAAATGCTTGAAAGGAGTTTAAAAAATAAAAGTAAACTCCAGGGTACTCTGCCTTCAGGGTAAAATGGGAGAGATTAGCCTTCATTGTTCTTTCTTGAGTAACCCTCTTGATTCCATCATTAATTGCAGTGATTGAGCCGGAGAAAGAGCTGTTGCAATGTTAGGACTTTAGTGCGTATCAGAAGGATCAGGCATGAGTTTGAAACCGACCTTACTAGGGATTGCATACACCTCAACTTCCATCTAAAGCAGCATAAGGAAGATGGTAAAAGTGTGAATGTTGAATTTTACATCAAACTATTATTAATGATTTGGTGTGAAACTGCTGAAGCTCCATGAAGAAGAAGAGGAAGAATCTTCCATATTGGAAGAATCAGAACAGCACTTTCCACACTCCCTTTGAAAAGGTGCCCTAGCTCTGCGTCTGATTGATTAATGAATGAGAGGAGATCAAAAAGAAAGAAAGTTTGAAACATATATACACATAAGTACAGAACTCCTCATCCTTTATGGATGGTGAGCTAAGGAACTTTACAATTGCTTCATACAAACTAAGGAAGGTTGAGCAGCTTAATTCCTGCAAGGTCAGT
Organism: Thinocorus orbignyianus; assembly: GCA_013400375.1. NCBI lineage: Eukaryota > Metazoa > Chordata > Aves > Ciconiiformes > Thinocoridae > Thinocorus > Thinocorus orbignyianus. The sequence continues at coordinate 283,775 of VXBW01002689.1, read as the reverse complement.
CAATAATTTTTCTGTTGCAATTGTAAATCTGTACCAGACACAATGATACCTTACCTGTTGACATAGTCTTACCCAGCATCTTATTTCAACACAGGCCAAATCACAAACATCACCTGGTGAGGACCTATGTTTTTTTCCCCCTTCATATGCCAAATTCAGGAGTATGGTTGAGGTATGAGAAGTTTTGTTTCAAATAACACATGGATTCAAAATGAAGTGTACCTCTTTCGCAGGTTTAAGAGTACCTACTGTCTCCTTGAGAAAAAGCCAAAACTAGAGAAACACATTTTCCCTTGAGCTTCATTTGCACACCTTTATATCATTAAAAAGTTAAAGACCTCGAGAGAATATTGAGAAAGCCTTTAGGAACACAAAACCAAGGAAGCACTTAAACAGAGTAGTAACTTACATACCTAACGACAAACTTCAAGTCATTCATGAGCCATTCATAAAAGAATCTTATTCTGACAGGGGTATGGCTTCATCTAAATGCGAGAGTAAAGTGCTTAATCTTCTCATTTCCGCGAGAAAAAGAATCACATACAATTTCTTGAGAAATTAATTTAATTTTATAGTCAAGTAACTGGCCTAGTTGTAGTTCATCTGTGGTATATCTTAGTTTTGCCAGAAAAATAGTCCCACAACAGCTGACTAGTCTAAAAACCACTCTGTGACACTGGCGTCTTTTAACAGCTGAAGCACTAAAGAACTTCATTGCTGTTAAAATAAACATCATTGGCAGCAACTCTTTATGGTGCCCACACTTTGTTGACTACCAAAAATCAGTTCAGTATTCATCTCAAGTGTTAAACAACTGGATAAAACATTTGTGACCAGCTCTTGAAAAAAAAAAAAAAAAAAATTGCTTATTTAAAGGTTAGCTGTTATCCTGAAAATTTAATTAGCACTAGCCACAAAAAATATTTTCAATAATTTTGAAAATAATAAGCACAGATATGGTGTTTTGTTTGGTTGGTTGGCTTTGTTTGTTTTGTTTTGGTTTATTTTTAATACAAGCAAAGCAGCTTAGTCTAAAGAAACAGTTCAAGAGCCCAAAACCTCTATAAACTGTAAAAAAAAAATATTAAAAAAAAATAAATTCCAGAACCTTGGGCTATCAACATCTCAGAAATCTAAGCAAATCTAAGGGTAAAAGTTCAGCAGTTATTTTTAAATTACTGTTTATTTTTCTGATAGAAATTGCTGAAGTTGTCTGCTGAAATTTATTTTATCCCTGCTTTTTAGCTATCTCAACTTTCTTCAGCAACTTATTTTAAGCTTGCCTTTTTCATGCTTCATTTCAGCCAAGAAAAATACTTGCATTTTATTGAAATTGTGAGGAAATCAAGTTGGATTATTCTGGAAAATGTATATACTCTCAGATATGAGTACTTCCCAGAACAAAATAGGTGTTATGGATATGGACCTCAAAACCAATAGAAATTGGTATCTTCATCCTTAGTTTGTCAGAAAGATTTGATGCCCTTTACATTAACCAAGGAAGTATTGACATCTACATTCCTACTCATTAATATCTAAGTGAATCCTGTTTGAACATCTGAGCTCATCCTGTTTCCCTTATCTGGAATCAGAGCTAAACAGAAGAGGCTTCAACTTAAACAAAAGCATCAAGGTGAGAAATGTAAACTACTTCTCTTCTTCCCAGGTTCAACTAGGTGAGGGTATGCAGGTTCTCGGGTCAAGCAAAGATTTCTCCAGCTCCTAGTTTTAGCTGCAGTGCTGACCGGTATCCTCTGTTTACCACAGACATGAGAATAAAACACTTTGGCTTTTGACTCACAGACAGAAAAATGGTTTGCTTTATTTGGGCCAAGACAAGTTCTAGTTTCCCCACTTGTGTTGACTTACAGGTAGAATGACACTGTTTTGCACTAAATCCTGCTACCACCTAAACATACACGACTGACATCAGGAAAGCACTAAAAACATTGCAGGCTTTGCCTCTGGGGAAGTATGGAGTTCACATCATATCCAGTGGCCCAAAACAAAACACCTCTTCAGCCTTCTGGGGCACATTGTTAACAAAGGTTCTTTAAACCAGGATGAAGTTACAGTCAAAGAACATCTCAAAAAGCAAGTGAAAGAAGTGAAAATTCAGGTAGTTGTAAAATTCTTACTATTCATTAAATACACACAGTTTATACCATTCTAGCTCCTCACCGTGTTCATGGGACAACCCTCTGTGTAAGAAAGAGGCCACACAACTCTCAAATTTCACAGCCTGTGTGAAACACCTTTCACTCTTTCTCCAAGCAAATGGGAAAAAAAGATGACATTGTGATGACATTTCTGGTCTTACACTTGCTTGAGAAAGCTTTATCAGAGTAATGAATACATTGGTGTTCACAAGGAATGATTCATAACAATTTAATGAAGTAACTTTATTTTCCCACTGGCATTTAATGCCTAATTTTGTGGCCTCTCTTTTAGTTAAAAAGACTAATTTAAGAGTATCAAACTTATGTGATGAGTGCCATTTCAAAAATACCCTTTAAGAGAACTCTGTGACAGCTTTTGCTTTGGGCTTCCATCAAGGCAGTCAGGCACTGGAATGGCCTGCCCAGGGAAGTGGTGGAGTCACCACCCCTGGAGGTATTTAAGAAACCTGTAAATGTGGTATGTCAGGGCATGTTCTCCCCCTCTGCTCTGTGCTTGTGAGACCCCATCTGGAGTACTGTGTCCAGTTCTGGAGTCCTCAACGTAGAAAGGACATCAAACTGTTGGAACAGGTCCAGCGGAGGGCCACAAAGATGATTAGAGGGATGGAGCACCTTTCCTATGAGGACAGGCTGAGAGAGCTGGGGCTGTTCAGTCTGGAGAAGAGAAGGCTCCAAGGGGAGACCTTCAAGCAGCCTTTCAGTATCTGAAGGGAGCCTACAGGAGAGCTGGACTCTTTGTCAGGAAGTCTAGTGATAGAACAAAGGGTATTGGTTTTAAATTGGAAGAGGGGAGATTGAGATTAGATATTAGGAAGAAGTTCTTTCCTGTAAGGGTGGTGAGGCACTGGAATAGATTGCCCAGAGAAGCTGTGGATGCCCCATTCCTGGAAGTGTTTAAGGCCAGGCGGGGTGGAGCTTTGAGCAACCTGCTCTAGTGAGAGGTGTCCTTGCTGATGGCTGGGGAGTTGGAATTTGATGATCTTTAAAGTCCCTTCCAACTCTAACCATTCTGTGATTCTATGTTCTACTGGCTGAGGTTGTTGGATTGGGTGATTTATTTCGTGGGGTTTGGTTTTTTGGTGGGGGGTGTGTGGTGGGTTTTTTTGGTTTGTGGTTTTTGGGTGTTTTTAGTTCGTGGTTTTTGGATTTTTTTGGTTGGACTCAATGATCTCACATGTCCCTTTCAACAAGGAAAACTCTGTGATTCTGTGAAAATAAGTTTTAATTCCACCTTACTCTCTCACATCAAAATGATTTTCTTCAAACTCTCTTGACTAAATCAGAATATGGAGAACAAGTCAGAAGTAGGGGCAGGTCCAGCCACTGCTCCTAAAGTGTCTCCACATGCGACAGGGGGCCCCTTTTCAGAACTTTACCTGGTGCTAATCAATATAGCTCTATTGATTTCCCTTTACTAGCTTAGTAGAGAAAGAAGTAAGAAAGGCAGCTGGCAAGACGTTTGCAGTATAAAACCACAATTTACAGAAACTGGTGTTGCTGTCATAATCCTACCCTTACTGAAACAAGACCATCTCCTGCAGAAGCATCCAGGAGATGCTAAGTACAATGCGCGCGTGCAGTCCCTCATGAACAAACTGTTCAGCATGGGCTCGTTAGGTTCATGACTGAGTTTTTGCAGCTGGCTGCGTAGGAATCTTTTTTAGCCAAGTGCTTCAAAGGCCATGCCTGAAACATTTATTTCAAACTCAATATTCTAGTCATGATTGACATAAATCACAAAGTTTATTGCCTGCTTAGAAAACTACAGCATCTGTAGTAACACTGCCAGATTTTGAGATTGTATTTCTGACTAAAGAACCTCAAGAGAGTACGTCAAGGTCTCAGATAGGGTTGTTCAACATGTATTATCCAGATGCTGATCAGCTCAAGAAGCAATAATAATCTGTCTGAAGTCCCGTGGGAGTTTATAGAAAACAAGTGTTACGTGCTTTTTTAGGATAAGATGGACAAGGATGAACAGCGTGAGAATAGTATGAAGTCAAAACATCTGCAGTTTCCTCTGAAGAGGACTGCAAGTATTTTGACACACTAGGAAATTCACACTACAGGTTCTCAAAACTCACTCTTGAGCATCAGGGTTTTTTTGTTGTTTTGTTTTCATTTTATTAAAAGATAAGCTTTCTTTAGCTCCTTCCCAGACATAGTGTTTCTCTGAATTCTTGCCAATGAGACTGATTCAACCTTTGTGAGGTACTACGAGCAAAGCAATCATTTTCCATTAAGCATCCAGAGGGGAAACAAAATATAACAGAAAACATAAAAAAAATAATTGACCTTGTTTTTTCCCCCAGAAATTTCTACACAGTTTTAAAAAGTTGCAGCTTGACCTATGATATTTGTGTTGATTCAAGGATTAAGTTGCCCTGTTACCACTGCAATACGAGAAGGGAACTTCTGAGAGAAGCTGATTTTAGGTAATATGAAATTCTACACTTACTCTTCACTTGCATTTTGATAATATAATACTTATTCAGATGAAGATTCTGAGCCAAAACTAGCAAGGTCACCTGCTCCAAGAGCACATATATAAAACAGACTGCAGAGCAGCACAGAGATAGTTTAGCTGCCACGAAGAACCTAACTATGGGTGGAGGCCTATGGGAATGAAAAAAACCCAAAGTTAAATACAATAACTATTAAGATTATTCTAAGACCTGTGTGATGATGTCAGAAAATCATGTCTTTATTAAAATAATTTCAACCAGCCTCTCACTCCTCCTGGTTGCCCAGCACCATTGATCTGAGAGACTGGATTTGAAATGTCTTTTACATAATGTTTATTTAGCAATCGAAGGCTAAATGAACACTTAATATGGCTTGCTACTGTGAACTACTACCTACTACAAACGCCTACCTATGGTTTCCAGTACACAATTCTGATATTTCTGACTTAGCACATAAGCTTGCCCTCTAATCTTTTCTTCAATGAGGTTGTTACTCTGGATTTGGAAAGAGTATATCTTCTGCAACTTTTGTAAGGCCCATGGTTACAACATGGCCAGTGTGCGCCTACATTGCACAAAACTATCATCCCACTAGTATTTAAAGTTCTGTTAATACCCCTTTTTTTTTTTTTTTTTTAAGGTCAATCATGATCCTTGTTGCTGGGTGATGGCACGAATGAAGGAAAATAAAGCAAATAAAACTGGACCCAGGACTTGTTCTCCTGAATTTCTGCTTTGCTGTTGTTGGCGTGGAAGGCTGGAAGCACACTCACAGAATTGCCTGCACAGAGCTTCCAGTGTGGTCTTCTTTCAAGGCTGTGGGGACTTCAGCTTATCCTCACACAAGCTGGGTTGTGGCTATGCTTCAGTTCTGATGTGACAGCAGTCACTCGGATGCACAACCCCTCTTTCCTACCTACGCTGAGCATGCTGAGCCAGGATATGTCAGCCAATCTGCAAAGTTCACGTATCCGTCACTGTACCCCGCCCAGCCTTTATGGTTGGACTCGATGACCTGAAATGTCTTTTCCAGCCTAAATGTTTCTATGGTTCTAAAATATATACACCAAGTGAGTGAAGCAAACTGAAACATAATGAAAGATGTGTTTGGTTGTTTTTTTTTTTTTTTTTAATAATCTTTTAGACTAATCCTAAAATTTTGATTAAGGGAGTAACAGAAATACTAAACAAGTGCAATTCCAGGCAAGATAATTGCCACACTTTACAAGCATGTTTTAAAAAAGCATTTTGCTATTGAGATGTATTTACCTTTTTCTTTTTTTTTGTCTTATGAGAGAGAATTAGGTAATTTAAGTAGTGTTGCTTTTATTTTCTTAATACAAGGAATCCACATTTTGCAGTTTCACCTTTTTTTTTCTGATGATTTATTAGCCTTCATTCAAGGCGCAGGTGAAGATTAGAGACTCTGAGAAGAAACTTAAAAATTAAGCCTGCAATTAATGTTTAAAAGTTAGAAGACGATGTTAACAGATCTTGTCACCTGTCAGCCTGACTGAATTTAATTCAAAGCTGGTGTTTATGAAGGAGAATCATAGCTATGCAATGGAAAGACGCCAAGAGACTTTGGACAGGTTGATTCCTTAAATAACAGCAATCCTACCCACTTAAAACTTCCTTATGTGATGATAATACTTGAAGGGATAGAGAAGAATGCAAGTTCTTGAGTGCAAAAGGAAAAAAAAAAAAAAGACAAATATGAATTTTCAAAAAGAATCTGAAAGGAGGTTGTAGTGTGGTGGAGGGTAGTCTCTTTTTCCAAGTAGCAAGTGATAGGACAAGAGGAAACAGCTTTAAGTTGCATGAGGGAAGGTTCAGATTGGATATCAGGAAATTTCTTCACCAAAAGGGTTATCAAACGTTGGAATGGTCTGCCCAGGGAAGCGGTTGGGTCACTATCACTGGAGGTACTTAAAAGATGTGTAGATGTGGCACTTAGGGACATGGTTTAGTGGTGGACTTGACAGCGTTAAGTTAACAGTTGGACTCGATGGTCTTTAAGGTCTTTTCCAACCTAAATGGTTCTATGATTCTGTGACTTAAAATCAGCTGCTGTCTTTCACCGATTCAGTGTCAACACTGAATACTGAACAACTGCCAGTGAAACATCATAGCACAGCAAAGAATTAATGAAATACCTCAAGTTTTCAGGTCAAATTATGTCTCAACAATATTATGTCTAACAGTCTCTGCATGTCTGAAGTGCCTTACATCACAAAATGTCAAGCCACTTCTCATGGAGTGATTGATGCCAGCCAGAAATAGGGTCCTTGTCACGTGAGCCTTAATCCTGTTTTTTTAACCATAGACCTTACAATGTTTGTACTGTAAGCTTTCAGCTTTTTAATAGGGGTCCAAAGGTGGAACTGGTTATTTCCTGATTGGTTGATCTGTAAATCTGTTAATCTTCAGGTGACAGACACATGTTAGCAGTTTTCTGCTATAGCTTTTTATTTATTTATTTATTTATTTTGTTTCCTCAAATTATTTTGATCTTTATCCAAAACAGTGTGATCTGGAAATCAGATTAATACTGCATAGAAATATGAGCTGACAACACCCCAGTATTCCCTGTGTTTCAGAAATGAGACTGAACTTCAAAAGCCTTACAGAAGACAAGCCATAAATTAGTTCTGGGTTACGCATACAAGGCTTTTTCATTTTATTGGATTTTCCCATCCCTAAATACAATTAGATACATATTACAGGAATAAAGTTACTATGAGAGGACACCTAGTGGCATTTTGTAGAAATTCAGAGATGTACACTAGATTTTTAGAAGGCACTCAGTAGATTAATCATTAATCCTTACTGATGTCTAGTTTATGATATGGAGTACTGGATATTGCTTGAGAATACTAGAGAAAGTGTCAAATACCTTGGCAACTAATCTAAAGAAAGCTCATGTTAAAATGTTCTGCTATAGAAGAAGTTGATAGGATGGCACATCGAGACAATGTGCATCAAATCTTGACAAAGGTAACACAAGTTAGTTGTTCGTGCGCAATATAGTAAGGTGCTAAATAGCTGTTCTCATCTGTTAAGGAGAGAGAAATGCATCTACCTGCTCTATACATAAATACTTTCTCAAAGAGTGGTCTTTGGGCTACCAGGATGCATGTCTTTTGCAGAATGTATACAGAGACTGGCAACACATTTACTGAAAATTGTGGTTGCCAGGGCTGTACACATAAACTGTAGAATCATGACCACAGGGGGTTTCTGAGTTTGTAAATCTGGATTGAGTTTTAGCACTAAGAAAAGTGAAAAGTTCAAAGCAAAATAAAATGAAAATAAGACTCCAAAACTGCATGTGAGATTTTGTGAAGAGACCCATAGCAGTTGTTAGAGCCCAGCTGGGACCTAACAGATGGCTGGTGGACTATTGCATTATCTGACACAGGCAGAGTGCTTCATCTTTATTCACTCCTTGTTCCGATCACAGTTAGGTCTAGCTTTACAATATATGGCTTAGAAGATGTCCCCATCTCTCTAATACAAAGGGCCAAGCACCCTCCTTACTGAAGGTGTGGGTTTTGATGCAAAAAGGAAGGATATTTATCATCCAGTTTTTAAAGAAGCATGAGGAAACAATCTTCTATCTCTCAGAAGGAAAATGTGTTGCTTG
>VXBW01002689.1:261533-275311 GCA_013400375.1 Thinocorus orbignyianus | reverse complement strand
AAAAAAAAAAAAAAAAAAGAAATAAAACAACAACAAAAAAAGAAAAAAATCAATAAAGATTGATTTTATATAAAAAAATCTTAGCTTCATCTACTTAGAACTAGTAGATGAAAAGATTATCCTGGCATCTTACACTTGAGATTTTCAGGAAGAACAGAAAATTAGTATCATGTTGACAGTGTAAGAAATATGAGTAACCAAGAGAAAGGTTGTTAAAATGATTAAAATTAAATATGTATTTCTTCATTCATACTACTTAAAAAATTGTATTCTGATGCATGAAATGATACTGCTGCTAAACACTTATCACCACTATCGCTTCAGTAAAAATGTGAGGATTCAGAGTACATCTGTGAAATCATAGAATCATAGAATGGTTAGAGCTGGAAGGGACTTTAAAGATCATCAAATTCCAACTCCCCAGCCATCAGCAAGGACACCTCTCACTAGAGCAGGTTGCTCAAAGCCCCATCCAGCCTGGCCTTAAACACTTCCAGGGATGGGGCAGCCACAATTTCTCTGGGCAACCTGTTCCAGTGCCTCATCACCCTCACTTCCTAATATCTAATCTGAATCTACCCTCTTCCAATTTAAAACCGGTACCCCTTGTCCTATCACTACATTTCCTGACAGAGTCCCTCTCCAATTCTCCTGTAGGCTCCCTTCAGACACTGGAAGGATGCTTCAGTCCAAGGAGGAAAGGAAGGAAAATCTAATGTAATGCTCCCGAAACTTCTAAGGGAAGAAAAAAGACCACTCCCGTCATGACTTTAAATTATAGTGAAAATATATGCCTTCTTTATTCATGACTTCAAAGTTTAGACCCTTACGAAAAAAGAATCTAAACACTTCTGTATGTAATCAATATAAAAAAACCCCAATATATATAGAGAGTATATAATAAATATATGTAAAACTAACAATTTACATCCCACTACAGAAAAGCAGAAATGCATAAACACAACAGTGGTTTGTGAGCATCCATTAGGTAATCATATGATGCAGCATTATATATGTTTAGCAAGGATTCTCTTGGTGTCGGTTCACTGGGGAGATGTACTTCTCAAGCTTTCTGCTGTTCCAAAATAATATATCTTGCATTTCTCTGGTGATGTGCTGTCAGTGTTTGGGGCTGCAAAGTAATATTATGTTTGGGCTGTGATGAAAATATGCCCTTGGTGGTAGAATGCTCACATAATGAATTGCTTCTAATATATCTTGTCTGACTATTAGCTACAACTTTGATGATTCCTGGGTACAAAAGATGAACCTTTCATATGGTGAATGGGGAGGCAAAGTACCTAGCTGTTACTTTTGACTTTTCTACGTTTACTATGATATCTTCACTTTGTTTTATTTAAATGTCAGTTTCTCCCTCTGGAAAATGAGTATATTAAAATATATTAGCCTCACAAGTGCAACAGGAGGATTTATCAATCTGCTTTTTACTAAAAAAATTCTTGAATAGAACATGAGAGAATAGGAATTTTTGAAATTACTTGCAGAAGTATTCCTCTTTTTCAGCTACCTACCATTTTCAAATATTTTGCTCCAGCTTTTAAGAAACATTTTTATAGCTGTAGATAGTATAAAGCCAATGAAAATTCTAAAAACACTCTCAATGTGTGAATATAGTCTCTTAAAGTTTATTTTTTTAGCTGTATTTACTAAAGCCAGAGCATTTTGGAAATGTTAAGAATATACATGAAATCTTGCAGACAGTTTTCTGACATATATTCTTCCTGACAAAAATGGAACCTTTACAAACGTATTAGCTAAAACTGTACATATAGGTACAAGCTTATGTGGATTTAAAGGTCTGTTGGATCAAGGTCTAAATTCTTTTTGAAAACATAGGTTGCTATAAATAAGCAAAACTACCTCTGATTTGTAAGAATAAAATCCATGCCTAGACGCAAGCAACCAGATTTCCAGCATTTTGCAAAAAGTATGAAGAAACCTGCTTGCATCATTCTTCCTGAAATTCAAAGGAATTTCCATAGGAGAGACAGTATACCTATACGGGCATGTATGTCCCAGCAGGAAAAGGCAAACTAAGCTAAAAAAATTTTCCTGTGATTTCAGTGGAAATACTAACAAAATGTAAACCTTGGACATGATTTGTAGACCCGAGACTTTAACAGCTTGAAAAAGGAGACAGCTCAACACTAAACTCAAGAAACCTACCCCAAAGTCATTATTAAATGCATTAAGAAAAACTAAAAAAGAATCAAATTAAAACCTCTACATCAAGACAAAAAATGAGGCTTGAAAAAGCCTCATTGGGCACAAGATGCCCAAATCTCTTTGTAATAGGATCCAAAAGGAAATACCAGATTAAGATAGTGTTTCAACTCTTGCTGTGAGTTCAAGGGCACAGTTAAAAGTTAACAGAGTGAATTAAACACACCACTTTCAGTGATGATGTTTTGGTATACGTTTTGGCGACCTCCAGCTACCACAAAACGCATCACATTCTCAGAGACAAATTTAATATCTTGGGCTGGGGTACCTTCTGCCCTTGGTGCCCCATTCTTGCAGATTCCGTAAGGAAGGCAGTTTTCTTATCTAGACCTATATTTAAATGGATTTTTTTATTATTTTTTTTTATTTTTTGGTAATTGTTCTGCTTGTTGATATGAATTAGATTGCCTGGAAGCAGAGTTTTTGTGACTCACCCATTTGTATATTCTTAGCAGACATGGGGAGAGGGGAAGGAAGCAGCATGAATAAAACATAAAAATAAAATGCATTGCTTTGTCTGACCTGCTTGAAATGCCAGATTAATGTCTGCTTGATTTAGTTCTTTTTTCCTCCTTGTCCATCTAACAAATAGTTTCATAGCACTGTGTTGAGCACAGTTTATTTTTACCACTAGAGCCTTGGATCCCAGTAGGGGTTATTAACACTATGACATGAGTTTTAAAAGCTCAATACCATGAACACAAATCTTTTTAACGAGGAAAGATTTGATGTGCATCGCTTTGAATATATTTGACTCCAAAGCATCCCCTCTAAATTGGAATATGTTTCCTATTAATTTCTCTAGCTATTGTGTTTAAATAAAAGCTTCCTCATGGTCCATTTAGTTTTACCACCTGTACTCTAGCCACTAGATCAAGAAACACAAAGACCTGGAAGTCATGATGCCTTCTTTCTGTACCCAGCTCTATCATCTTCCTAGTGATCCCTGCTGTTTCAATTTCCTCAGCAGAAAGGGAGATAGTGATAAAAAATGTCAGATATTTAAAGCAATTTATAGCAAGATTGTGGTTGCTATTAAATTCCAAAAGGCTGGCTTGTATTTTATATCTTAACATATCAAATTCCAGTGCAGGTTTCGGAACATTTTACAAGGTTTAAGTTTGTTGCAGCTCTTTTGTGAGAAAAAAGCCAGAAGGGATTACATAAGCTAGCTGTACAATACAGAACTCTGGAAAGATTTCTTAGTAGAGCTGGTTGAAACTTGGATTTCTATTTTCTGATTAAGTTTTGAAATTTGTCCAAATTTGGAATGAAAACCCATTTGTAAAACCAGCTTTCCTTTGCTTTTGTTTTGCAGAGCTCAGAAAATGTCATTGAAAAAAATGGCTTTAGGGAACTTGCCATTTTTGAAAGGGCAGTTTGAAAGATGAAGTGTCAACCAGAACATTGCATTTTTTAATGATTTTTCATTAATAACAATAACATTAGACCAGTAGTACTGCCGATGACCTAACTTGGTATGAAATAAAAAAGCGGACGTTTATTAAGTATTGTGGGCAGTTGTTGCTTAACAGAGACTGAGATGTCTTCTTCTCTAAATCAAATAATAGTATATTCAACCAGCTGTTACTAGTATTACTACAGCATAAATGTGCAAGTGTCTAAACAGAAAAAAAAAGTGTTTTACTTGGTACTAATTAGCTACTTTATTTAATTATCTTGCAAAAAAAAGTATTCCAATATTATAAAAAGACATTGAAATGATGCAATACATCGTTAAGATACAAATAATGCAAAAATAAAATCCCATGCATAAACAACAAAGCTATTTCTGAACTGATGTTGGACAATTCTTTTGAAATATGTGTATACTTTTCCTCTTTATCTGGTTTGTTTAGTCCTCTTGAACCCCTCCATTCATTCTTCCCCTCCACTCCTTGGAAGGGAAAGTTTTCTCCACTGCGGTGCACAGCATTCTTATCCAGATTCCCACATGTAATTGTGAAATGCATCTTTCTAAGTAGGAAAGTAATAAACTGAGATGTCATCCAAACTCAGTCCACATCCACCTAATCTCATATCTGAATCTCCATTCAGCCTTTCTTTATGCTTCTTACCATACTGACTTTATATGGAGACAAATCTGCCACGCTACAGACCAGTGATGAAATAATAAGGTGGACTTTAGCTATACACAGTTCAGGAAGAGTTGATATACTTGACATGCTTAATGTACGTTGTAAAACATGAGTAGACAACAAGAGAACAACTTATCCAAGTGATTATGATGTCCTATGTCTTATCTAAGGCCAAACGAAAGATAAAACAAATAAGAAAAAGGAAGTAGGAAGACCCTCCTGTCCCCCCTCCTATGTTATTCATTACATAAATAAAAATTTGCATTTAGATAATCTGTTAGTCATTTCTTTTCAGGAAAGGAGAGAGACGGGGATAGTGGTGATGTGCATGTCTGTGCTAAATTTCTGCAAAGTGAGATCATAATTAGAGGGAATTATTAGGATAGTAAATGATATCTTTAGCCACCTTTTTTTTTTGTTTTGTTCCACACAATGGGTAGCTTCAGAGGAGACCTGTCCTCACATAGCCCTTGTGCAGTTAATGAAAAGAGAAAGGCTCCTCGAGAGGCTGACACAGCACCTCAGTTCAGTCCTGAGTGGCATGTTAGAGCATCTTCTCTCTTTTTCCCCAACTGTAAAGCAATAATCCCATCCTGTGATTCATGGATGCCTTTAAGGGTGCTGCAAGATCTACCTAAGAGCAGCAAACCTTTTTACCATATATTTGAGTTCAGTTTAGAGGATTTTGCGTCTGCAGTGAAAAATTGTTAAGGACTGCAGCTAAAAGAAATGACCCAGCTGCTATGAGAATGCCTTATGTACTGTTTTCCGTTTTCAAAGCTGTACAAACATATCAGATTTAATCAACTGAATTAACTTTGTTAGATGAAAATTTAGATCATACTGCAGCATTGCACTGAATGGTTTGATGCAGTTACGTAGCAGTTCTAGAGTGCTCTCAGTTACCAATGCTTTCTTTTATTCTCTGGTTTGAGCTCATTACCCTGCCATGATTTGGCAGACTCTCTCTCTCTCCTCTTATTTTTCCTCTTAAAAGGATTCTTTGCTGCCATCTACTTGGCATAGTCAATTACAACAACCCGGAACAGTAGCATCTAACCTCCACTTGAGCAAGGTGCAAAGCACAGGATATTTTACTCTGTTCTTTTTCTTTTCTTGATCACCTTTTAATTATAGTCAAATTCACTCAGCAGAGTGCTGAGGTGACTGTACTGCTGCCATGTAGTTCATCAAAAGCAGTTTTCAATAGTGCTGGAGCAGGGCTCACCTCCTTTTAAATCCATGATAATTCACAGTTGCTTTGTACATTTTGGTTTAGGGAGATTATTTTTCCATTTTGGTTTGTTATTTTTTCAATGCAAGGTACATAGAGTTGCACCATGACCTGTTTGCTGAAATTTTGTCACGGTCAGAAGGCTGAGTGCTTAAATCTCCCATACAACTTTTTTGGTAAGGATAGTAGTATCTACTGAGCCACATATACCTGCCTCTTTGCACATGCAAGGATGCAAACCAGTAGTATTGTAAATGCAGGTGAATATCTGTGCATGTATGAACTTCTTCCTAAAGCTAAGGCGGATATATCAGAGGGGTTAAGTCACCTTATTCACCAGCCCAGAGTAGTGTAGCCACAGTGTATACAGAAGATTCCCCAATTAACTACTTGCTCCATCATGTGGCCCTAAGGAGAACCCAGGAAATGCTAATGAGGGATGAGAAGGGTGATAGCAACCCCCTTAGTCTGTCTAGTTCACTCGGTCCCAGCCCAGACAGATCTCTAACCTTCTAGTTCATTCATCCATCAGAAGAACAGCTGGCTCTGCCAGTTTTTCCATTGAGGTTCAATTAAACTATTCGTAACAAAATAAATTAGTCAAGGAAACAAAAGACATCTTACCCCTTGCTGGGTCTATGTTTGCAACACACAGGGCCTGTCAGAACAGCCATGACCGATGCCTCTGCTTGTTCTGTGGACACAACAGGATGATGATATGTGATGTTTCAGAGTATGGCTACTTTACAAACCAAACCAAACAAAAAAACTCGAGCCCTACCGTAAAAAAGGAGGTGTTCACATTAAAAAACTTGTTAGCCAACTCCTGTAAAGTGACAGTGATAAAGCAAGCATTGTTTTACCTGGGGTCAGAAGCTTGTGTTGTCACAATTAGATATGCTTGATGAGACACTGGAACAGGTTGCCCAGAGAAGTTGTGGATGACCCATCGCTGGAAATGTTCAAGGTCAGGCTGGATGGGGCTTTGAGCAACCTGGTATAGTGCGAGGTGTCCCTGCCCATGGCAGGGGGGTTGGAACGTGATCTTTAAGGTCCCTTCCAACTCTAACCATTCTATGATTCTATGATGGGCAGGGATGATGAGAGAAGAGGCTGTGCAGCCTCTTCCCTGTCATGTGACAGTCAGCCTGCACCCCACCAAATTATCCCAATGGAACAGAAGCAGCTAACATACCTTTTTCACATACACACTTTATAGCTCATCTTTCCATAAAAGTAGGTGCCTTTCAACAGGAAGACAGGACTCAAACACATCATATCAGTACGGGAATTATTTAGGGGTCTTCTGGGATTCATGCAAGTGAAGAATGTCATCAGTCCTCTAAAAAGATGTTCAAAGGATTACTTTTCTCCAACAATAACTCTTAGCCTAAAGAACAAGCATATCAAGAGAGCAGTATTACATGTTTTGCCTGTATTGCTATTATCTATTATACACATTATCAGGAGTCGATTTGCTGAATGCTATGAGTACATAGCACCAATGACAAGTAACCATTCTGGGGAGGTTTTGACTACCCAGGAAGTTGAGGAGTTAAGAAAATCTTTTATCAAGGGATGAAAAGTGTACTGCCCCTTTCAACTTTCATTTTTTTAAATTTAGGGACTTTCCTATTCTGTGGCCAGTAATTTCGGTTTAACCAGTCTATGCTTTTATTAGTAGGGACATTCTGTGAGAAGAGGGTGCTTGTCATCGTCAAAATCTGTTGTATCACACTGGCTGGTGATAACTCACAATAGACTCCAGAGAATGTTCCAGAAACCAAGCTTTCAGACATCTCAGGAGACTGCTGAACACTGACTAGTAGCCCCACTTTTTAACTTTTTTGATTTGAGCTTTGTGCTTGCAGCATGTGAGAAGCCAGAAACCTGCAGCTTCTTTTCAGGGTTTGTGTGTGAAGGGTATGAGAGAAGGAAAGAGAGAATGACAACCCTCCCACAAATATTAAAGGCCAAAAAGCCCCACAAAGCATCCAGAAGAGCCCTCAGAGAAACAGGAAAAATGAATATAGTTAACAAGCATGAAGTGCCCAATGACAGACTGGAGTGTTAGCATACAAACTCCACATAACTTGTGAAGGAAAAGCTGACATACAAGAAATAGTGTTCTATAAGGGATGTTCTGTCTCCTCTCCTCTTCTCCTGCATCAGGTCACATCACAGGCAGCTTACTAAAGCACAAGGGCTGCCATCAGATCTCTTTAGACCTCCAACCCTCACCAGAGAACCTACTCTTTGCTACTGGGGTTTCCCAAAGCCACAGGGCCTACCTGGCCCTTTTCCAGAGCTATCTTTGGAGTCCAAGGCTCAGGAGGGATGTGGCATAGGCGAGCCTGACAGGAGTTCAAAAGATGGGTCAGATGTGCAATTCCAATGTCAAGCACACAGACAGGACTGGGCTGGATCTCAGAGTTGTCTCTCAGATACCCTGCAGTACGCTTGCCCTGGGGAGAACACAGCATCTTGATGTCTCTGCATAACTATAAATTATTGACTTAGTGGCCCAGGGCCACTGGAAAGCCAAGAGAGTATTTTCACATGGCCACTATCAGGGACTGGAAAAACCTAAAAGGATCCTGACCAACAACAGTTTTGGGACAGGGGGACTAGAGGTCTGAACTTGGGATTCCTTGCAGCTGCTTTATACTGAGCTCCTGCTATGCATGCATATATGTGGTGTGAACTGACAGCCTTCCAGTCTGTACAAAGTTGAAGAAGCTGCAGTATTATGCTGCTCTCCAAAGAAATTGTCCTCCAGTATGAGACTGCTAGAAGTACTGCTGAGTGAATGTTTGTGGTCAGGGCCTGACTGACCTTCAAGCTAAGTGGACCAACACAGGTGAACAAGTTTTGAAGAAAGCCAACTTACACTTCAGAATAATATACGATTCCTCCGCACACCCTCAGTGCAATGGTTGAAATAAAACTGTATTTGCATCAGTCAGCTAATGTATTCATCTGCTAAGGCTGGAGGATGCTTGCTTGGCACAAGCATTGGGGTTTCTAATACATGACTTCCGTATCTGTGTTGATACATACGGGACCTTGCTCTTTGAAAGAGACTGCTAAGATTGCCTTTGGATAAACAAGACAAAGACATGCTTTTTTTTTATGGAAATTGGTAACATCATTTACTGTACTAGCTTCTCTGTTAACTTTAGAGACCTGCAGAGCGTAAAATAAAATCTTATGTTATTGAACAATATGGAAAGAAACATATGTGAAGATAAAAGTGAGTTTTTAACTCATTAGTCTCATAATTTGAAGACTATTCTTTATTTGCATACTTCCGGGGACACTAGAAAAACAGTGTAAGCTGGTATAGTAAAGGTGAACATTTGACACTTCAGGATTTGTGTACTGCAAAAGATGCACATTAAACAGAGACAGGCAATATTTTTACCAATTTATTATGAAAAGACCAAGTCTCAGTATTGAAAGAAACTGGGTAAGTAAAGAAACTTTGGTGACAGACATATCTCTGCTTTTAGATAACACACATCCCATAGGGTCTCCCCATAGAACAAACAGTGAACAACTTGACTAACAGACACCATACCTTTCAAGTACCATTTGTAAAGCACTCTGGAAGTGAAACCAACACAACTACATCAGTGGAAACTTGCGTATCCCTTGTGGATGCTAGTCAACAAGCCCTGACACAGAGCCCAGAGCTAAAAAGTACCAACTGCTTTCAACACAGCTCCAGCACGAGTTTTGTTGGAAAGGTACCCAGAAACAACCTTCCTCTTGTAAGGGATAAACAGCTCTGAAATGAAGTGCCAGGTCAAGTAAAAAGGAGTCATGCTGAAGGCTAGACAAATTCCCTGCCAGACGACCAAGGGGAAAAAAAGAACAGGGAAGTGGGAGTAAACAAAATGCTGCTAAATGAACATAATGTAATGTAAAGCTATTTTTCTGCTTCGATTATCCTCGCCTTGATAAAATCATCTCAGTGTTTCCCAGCCAATGGCAATCAGAGTATGTTTATTCAAATAATCCTATAAATGGAAATGGAAAATTAGGTTCCTTAAGACTGTAAATAACTAGGGTGCTGCATCCTGAAACATACAAAATACTAAACAACACCATTTCTGAGAAAAAAAAAAAATGGAATTTCTAATTTGAGCATGAAATTCTTCCTTCTAGAATTGCTTGAAATGTAATCATTGGATGGGATGCTGTTTCTTAAATGTATTTGTAAGTGGAAGAAGAACCCTGGTGCCCTGGGGATATGTAAAAATAATAAATGTTAAATAATAGTCAGAATCTGCATAAACAATACGTCTGTTATTAATTAATAGCCCAGCAATGGAATTTGGAGAACAGGAAAAATTAAAAAGAGAAAAAGACTAAGACATGAAACAAAACAAGAAGAGAGAGAATAAGATACCACAAAACAAATGATGAAACCCATATGTTCAGCCTGAGATTTTATGGTCTCTTCACATTACAAACAGGCATTGTATTGGATGAGCCAACACAACAGCAGTGCTGACAACTGAAAAAAAAAAAAAGAGACTACTTAGAGTATACATCCCTGTATCTGTATTTGTGTTGAGTCTTTAAGTGCCTCTTCCTTAGAGGTCTTTTTTTTCTGAAGTTGCTTTCATGCCAGAGGCAGGATAGAGGCATGCATCCAGCTCAGTAAAGACATGCTCTTAAGATAGCATGAGTGCAGATTCAACTCTGACTTCTAGCACTCCCCAGGAGCACCAGGTTGCTGAAGAAACCTGATGCTTTTATGCTAGTCACAAGATTTTTGCACAAATGCACACCAGACAGGAAATGTCTCCCACAGCCTTTACAAAAAGTGATCATAATAATCCAGAAGTGAGACTGACAGGTCTGTCTGCCTTCACTTCGATGAAGTGGAGGTGGTCAGATCTCTCCCAGAATCACCTGAGGCAGAGCACATGGAGCACCACAGGAAAAAGGCAGGCAACAGCTTTCTACCAACAAAAATTAAAACCTGCAGAGCTATATGCAGTATGGTCACTACTCCAACCACTCCTAGCAAAAGGAATTAACTTCAGAGCAGAAGCTGCTGTCTCATGTCTCCCACCTAAGACTCCACAGATATGTGGCATACAACATGGTACCAAGGGTCGACATCTCCAACAGCTCCAGCTCCAGCACCAATCCATACAGGAGACGCTTAGATAGGGGCATAGAGAATAAGCAATGCAGTATATGTTATGTGGCTCCTGTTGTTATTACCAACTAACTACTAGTGATGAAGCTCCTAATGAACCCGAGTGGTTTTTTTTTTACAATCAATGACTGTTTTCATGGCACTTAAAAGAAACACATTATCTTGTCTTCTACTAAAGAAATAGCACAGCTCAGGATGAGGATCTAGCATGTGCTTCTAGCTGACATCTCATCAGGAGCTGTCTGTGTCTTTTAACTAGAATGACAGGTGGCTAACTGAATATTCTTGCTGACAACTGAGCTCTGCAATCTAAACTTTGAAGTATGATAGCCTACAGCTTACTACAATGGAGATAAGCTCTTAACTTGGATACTTCTGCTGAGCATTGCCAGACAACCTCTTCTTTAGGATGCAAAAGACTTCAAGCAAAGAACCACTCAGCTTTGGAGCTCAAACCACATTTAAGTCAGGAATACCATAGGCCAGCTGGTGACTTACGTGGCACCACAGGGACCAGGGCCAGGCTACACTGGTTTCATCTGATCTTGGAAGCTAAGGAATCTCAGGCAAAACTAATACCCAACAGACATAATCTGGAAATCTTAGTAAACGTAGGTACCAAGTAAACCTGGAGAAGAGAAAGGCTCCAAGGGAGACCCTATTCTGGTCTTTCACTATTTAAAAGGGACCTACAGGAAAGTTGGGGAGGGACATTTTACTAAGGTCTGCACTGGCAGAACAAAGGACAATGGTTTCAAACCGAAAAATGGTAGATTTAGATTGGATATAAGGATGAAATTTTTTATGATGAGGGTTGTGAGATGCTGGAACAGGTTACCCAGAGAAGTTGTGCGTGCCACGTCATTGAAAGTGTTCAAAGTCAGGTCAGAAGGGGTGCAGGGCTCAAGAAGACTTTGCCATTGTAACCCAAGATAATTTGCCTCCCCTGTCCAAGTATGTAAAGTCCCAAGTGCATATTATCTTGTTGTCACGGTAACCTGGAATAGGTAGTTTTCCTCCATATGCACATACTCTTGCATTGGTGCAAATGTGATGACCAGTTACAGGTTTTGGAATTCCAACAACAGCACCTGCATTATGTCAGAGAGTTTGCTAATGAGCAAATCAAGACATTGCATATGTAAAATATGTTAATCAACGCAAGTTTTATTACCCACCCTTGCGGTGCTTTCCCTTGAGTTTTACCCTCAAGAAGGGCTCCGCTGCACCAAGTCACCATTTTTACTAGCATTGATTTACTAGCTGCAGCTGCCACTATAATCACACTACACTTTCAATAATGTCAAAGTTTTCGTTTGCTGAGTTTCATGCCTGACCCCTGAGGGACCCGCACTTACTTTTTGCTCATATTATAGGGCTTCAAGCAACCTAATTTATTGAAAGGTGTCCTTGCCCATGGCAGGGGCTTGGACTAGATGATTTTCAAAAGTCACTTCCAAGCCAAACTATTCTGTGATTCTAAGACATGGGGATTTTGTTGGAACTATTGTCAGAGTTCGGGAACTAAAGAAATGTGGACACACATTTGGGGAAAGATAAAGAGCCTGAAGAAAGCACATTATTCTCTACCAGACACACACATTAATTTTCTGAATGGTTAAACTGAGAAAAGTACTTCACTGATAGCTCCTTTAACTTTTAAAATGCAGCCAGATTTGTTGAAGTTACCCAAGAACATGGAAAACAGAAACTGCTTCTACTTTTTGTTCCCGGGTCGTACGAACAGTAGGAATGTTTGTATTTTTCCCTGCACAGAACAATTCCTTTTGTATGAAATAGAATTCTGCTTAGTGGGAAGATAGCAGCAGTTTCTCTTTATGACAGGCTCTCTGTTAAATCTCATTGTAACTGCTATCTTCTCAAAAAATCAGTACAATTCAATACCTCATATTCTTTTCCGAAATGAACATCTTTTCGGTTTTTGTGTCGGCCACGCAAGGAGTGCTCCCTCTGCCAATAGGTAGCCTTGATTTGCCAATTTGTTGTTGTTGCCCCATTCCTTCAAGATTCCTTTTGACCCCCTTTTGTAGGGCCTTTACCCTTGCCTATCCTCAAACAAATCTACATCTTTTCTGCAACTTTCATATCACTGAAAAAAACACCTAAACAAACCAACCTCCCTTGTGAAGAACAGAAGTAATGAAATGTGTTTTCCTATACCTTTGGTTTCAAAGTGGGGTTCTTTGGTGTTAACAGTGCAAAATTTTAAGTTGGTCCCCACAACTCCATCCCTTCCATATTGATTCTCTAAGGTCTCACAGGAATTCACAGCTGTTCTTTCCGTTCGTTCTTGAGAGGCTGCTCTCAATTTTCCAAGCCATTTCTTTCCACAGATTGCAGGCTCTTGCTCTTCTGTCAGATTTGGTTGACCACCAGATTTGGTGTGATTACCACATTTTCCTTGTTGTTTTTGTTTGAATTTGTGGTCTTTTGGTTTTGTTTTGTTGTTGTTGTTTTTTTTTTTTTTAATCTCCACCTTTTTCAGTGTACCTTTTCAGAGACAAGTTTTTATGGGCATAATAGCAGTTACAGGGTATTTTTGTGAGAGAGATTTTAAATTCAGTGTATGGCAGCATTCTGTTTGGGGCAGGGAGGCAAGAAGGCAAGTCAGGGATCTAAAAAACATTGATTTGAAAAAGAAATGTATTTTTCCTGTTTAAACTAGGAAAAAAATGGATTTTCTCATACTGTTCTTGTTGCAAATGTTATTTTACTTTTAGGTTTTATTACTTTAGCAAGCCTAACAGAACAAACATGAGATCTTTTGGGATGAAGGTCTTTGTACTGAGCACTCTACACAGACACAATTGTTCCATGTTATATTTCTATCAAATAACTAATCCATATAAACCGGAAATTCCTAGATGACTCTTTCCATCCTCCTCCCCAAAAGACAGTAAAGTAAAATCCAGGGCAGGAACCTCATCACTAACTTGTTTATGCTGAAATATATGTAATTCTAATGTTACTTCAGGAGTCGCCGCTTGTTAGTTATTCCTTTTTT
>VXBW01002689.1:223527-261527 GCA_013400375.1 Thinocorus orbignyianus | reverse complement strand
TTTTTTTTTTTTTTTAAGCTTGTGGAACTGGATGTGCTGTTCTCTGTAATTCCTGTATGGTATTGCAAATAAATATCTCATTGCAAATATTAAGGGGTAATTAGAAGATGAGAATGCTAGACTGGATTGCAGGTGAGCACGGTGACTACTAGCACATGTTGACATGTCTGATCATATGGGAGATTTTGAAACCTTTGTTCCAGGATTAAAATTTATTTCCTGAAGAAGAGTAGGCTCTGGGGGGATCTTGTTAATGTGTATAAATGCCTGAGAGGGGAATTAAAGGAGGAGGAACCAGACTCTTCTCTTGTTCAGTGATGGGCAAGACGAACTGGGAACAAATAAATATATAACTAAAATCAAAAGCATTGTGATTGAGCCCTGTCATAGATTTCCCAGAGAGGTTATCTAGTCTCCATCTAGAGGAGGACAGGCAACGGGGCACGAGTAGATCTCTCTTTCCCACAGAAACTGCAAGATTAGCAGCAATAGCTAGCAGACTCAGGGAGTTACGACGGGGTGTGCAATGTGGAGAAGTCTGGCTGATGGAGAATTTTGTGTGGATGACTATAAATTCTTCAGAAGGGATAGGCAAGGAAGCACAGGTGGTGGGGTAGCCCTGCATGTTAGGGAGTGCTCGATTGTCTAGAGCTTAATGAAGGTGACAATAAGGTAGAGTGTTTATGGGTAAGAATCAGAGGGAAGGTCAATAGGTCATGGTGGGAGTCTGTTATAAACGACCCAACAAGGATGAAGAGGCAAATGAAATATTCTATAAGCAGCTGGGAGAAGTCTTATGATCCCTAGCCCTTGTTCTCATGGCGGACTTCAGCTTACCAGATGTCTGCTGGAAATACAATACAGCAGAGAGGAAACAGTCTAGGAAGTTCCTGGATTGTGTGGAAGACAAGTGTGTGACACAGCTGGTGAGTGAGCTAGCTAGGGAAATGGACTTTTTGTTTGTGAACAGAGAAGGTAGGTAATGTGACAGCTGGAGGCTCTCTTGTGCATAGTGATCACAAAATTATAGAACTTTTGATTCTTGGAGTAGTAAGGCGAGGATGCAGCAGGAATGCAGCAGGAATGCCTTGGAATGCCAGCAGGCAGAATTTAGGCTGCTTAGGGGTCTGATTGGCAGATAGTTCTGAAGGCAAAAGGAATCCAGGAAGCGTGGACATTCTTCAAGAATCTTTAAGGTGCAGGATCAGGCTGTCCCCATTGTGCAGGGAAGAAGACTGACCTAACTGAATAGAGAGCTTTGGCTGGAACTCAGGAAAAAACAGTGAGTTTATGACCTTTGGAAGAAAGGGCAGGCCACTCAGGATGACCAAAATGAGGTTGTAACATTACTCAGGGAAAAAGCTAGCAGGGCCAAAGCCCAAATAGAACTTAAACTGGCTACTGTGGTAAAAGACAATAAAAACTGTTTCCAGAAATATATTAGTGACAAAAGAAGCGCTAAGGACAATCTGCATCCTTTATTGGATGTGGGGTGAAATATAGCAACAAAGGATGAGGAAAAGGATGAGGTACTTAATGTCATCTTTGCCTCAGTCTTTAATAGCAAGACCAGTTGTTCGCTGGATACTCAGCCCTCTGAGCTGAAAGACAGGGACAGGGAGCAGAATGAAGCCACTGTAATCCAAGGGGAAATGGTAAGCAACCTGCTACACTGTGTAGACACACACAGGACTATGGGGTGGGATGGGACCCACCCGACAGTGTTGAGGGGCTGGTGAAAGTGATTACCAAGCCTCTTTCCATCATTTGTTAGCAGTCTTGCCTAACTGGGAAGGTCATGGTTTAGATGGATGTATACTTCATTGGGTAAAAAACTAGCTTGATGGCTGGGTCCAAGGAGTTATGGTGAATGGAGTTAAATCCAGTTAGCAGCCAGTCATAGGTGGTGTTCCCCAGGGCTCAGTGTTGGGGCCAGTTCTGTTTAATATTTTCATCAGTGGTCTGGATGGGGGGGATTGAATACACCCTCAGGAAGCTTGCAGATGCCCAAGTTGGACAGGACCGTTGATCTGCCTGAAGGTAGAAAGGCTCCACAGGTGGATCTGGGCAGACTGGATTGACAGTCCAAGGCCAGCTGTATGAGGTTCAATGAGGCCAAGTGCTGGGTCCTTCACCTTGAAAATTATGAGGTGCATCATGGCAAGTTTTAGTGAGAGTGGCCCCTACTCCATGTGCGTGTGATCTGCTTGATAGAATAGGCATGCCAGGTGTCCATCAGTTTACACAGAATAATTCTGACTAGCCTCCAGGGTATCTGGAAATGATGGGTAAATGGGTAAATGTCACAGCTTCTCAAGTTCCTGTCAGACATGATAAAACTTCAGGTGGATTAAAACATTTCCAGGACACTTGCTTGTCCCCTTCTTTGATTTGCATTTCAAAAGACAGATAGATGAGTGAAATAATGAACAGAGACAACGTTACATCTTATTTTCACCTTTGCTTACCAGTGTCCTCCCTTGTATCATCCCTTCTGCATTGAATGAATGAGAAAGTTGTGGGTAACAGAAAAAAATCTGGCTACAGAGAAGTCCAGGAGAACATCTGTCCGAGTAATTTTTATATGTGGATCTTTCCTCTTTCCTTAAATAGAGAAAACATCTGTTTAGTTGTAAATGGAAAAGTGGAAGAAAAAAAAGAAAGAAAAAAAAAGAGAAGAAATTTCTTTTATGGAATTTATTCAGAAAGTTAAAGATGGCTAAAGAAATGCAAATAATAAACATTAGACCCCAGATATGGTTCTATAGTACTTTGTCACTTAATTGTTTCATTTTGAAGTCAATGTGAATTAGTTGTCTATTTTATTTTGGAGACCTGGACTCTAGCTCTGTTTTTTCTGCCACAGCACTACCTACCTTTCACTCTAGTAGACTCCTCAGCACCAGACCAGTGGTGAGTCTGGAAATGCTTCATAAAAGGTCTCCTGATCTGAAAGCACAGAATCTGCTTTCTCTTTAATTAGTTATCACATGGCCTCCTCCTTGAAGGTCAAATCCAGGTTTTTGGCCACCCTTCCTGCCCCAGGCCAAACCCTACAAGCAGCTTGATCTGTCCTTCCTCCATGCAGCCAGGAATTTAAGCCCACCTCTCCACATTCCCTTCCTCTGCCGCAGCCCCAATATCCCAATATCATGAGTATGGAGGGAGAGACATGGACAGACATGCAAGTGCTACTGCTAGGCAGTAGTGATACAAATTGTACATATTTGTGAGGTTGCTGCTGTCAAGGGCATCCAAATGCTGCTTGAAGGAAGAACTTCTTTTTGTTCCCTGACAGCTGATGCCTACATATTTTATTCTTTTTTATTTCCCCAGTCCCTCTAGCTTAGCACTTCCTTATGTACAGAACTTGCTCTCTCATAGCTTTTTCAGCAGTAACTTGGGAGCGTTTGTCCAGTCACTTTTCAGTTTGGGAGTCAAAGTTATTCAGATAGATCTTAGCATTAGCTGATGGGTAATCCTATCAATATCCAGTAGTTGCTGTAAATGTTTTCTCAGAAGGAAGGACATTTCATCCCCTGCTTTGCCTGGCTCTGCATACATCCTCCCTTGCTGGGGACTCTACCTGTGCACCACAAGCTGCTCCTTAAAAAAATAAGAATATAATTGGAAGCGCAAGCTTTTCCGTAGGAATTTTGGCTACATAACATTTCTGAGGCCTCCATGGGGTTTGGATAAAATATACTTTTGGATTGGACCTAGACTAATGCCATAAGAGCAGTGCTGCCCCATAGCCTAGCTGGATTTTTCAGACGAGCCATCTGTCAGTACTGTATAAATAAAGGACAGTGGATTCTAGTATTTAAGTGGCTTACAC
Source organism: Thinocorus orbignyianus (assembly GCA_013400375.1). Lineage (NCBI taxonomy): Eukaryota > Metazoa > Chordata > Aves > Ciconiiformes > Thinocoridae > Thinocorus > Thinocorus orbignyianus. Next base: position 257,689 of record VXBW01002689.1, on the reverse strand, counting down.
AATTTTTTGAGTGATGTCCACCCAGTATTATGATATGTACCTTCTCTCTATGGACACAGATGCTAATATTTATGTTAGCTGGTCTAAATTTTCTACTACCATTTATCAAGAAGTAAGCACTAAACTGAATTTGGGAGCAGTTCCAAATCCAGTCAAGGCGGTTTATTTTCCAAAGAAAACATTGTTGACAATAGATTTGGGGTTTAGAGACCTCATCTTCTAAATGCACAGACAGATTCAAAAGTTGATCCCTAAATTGTGGAGTAAATACACTAAGTGGCCTCTATACACCATTCTAACACAGTTTCTATGTGTTTGTGTATATTAGACTGTACTTTTGAAAAAGACTTGAGGCGAGGGATTTCAGCAGTTCACAAGGTTTAATGTTGCATGGCACCGTCTGATTTTTGCAGGTTTATATTGGCCAATATTTATTGAATTTTATTGAAGAACTGTATTTTGTTTACATTCTGGCTGGGATTTTGAGATCCCTTAGCCAGACACCCACAAATACCTTAACTACGTCTAAAAGTACAGGTTGTACAAAGAGAAGCAATATGCAGCGTGTCAAAACCACCTTAAAAGAAACAGGCCATTACTGAAGCTCAAAAAGATCCAAGGAGCTCCCCCATCTTGCAATCTTGATGGCACTGTGGGGCTTCGAAGTATCAGCTCAGCCATGGTAATTTAGCATGGGCTGTAGGAGAAAGACCATTTGGTTTTCTGAAATCTCCAGGAGCATGCAACAGGGAAGAAAGAGAAGGAAGGGCAAGGCTATAGCCAGGGTGAGACATATCCTTGCTGCAGCAGCAGAGCTCACCGTGCATACACACTCTGTATTCAAATTGTGAGGAGTGGCAAAGAGCCATTCCTACCTTGGAAACTCTCAAGGAGCAAAATCATGGTAAAACAACAATAGGGAAAGAGCCTTGAAAACTTTTCCTTATTTCTTAAAATAGCTCTTCCCTTATGTGCCCGCTCCTCCGTCCTCCTCCCTGTTTTTGGCAGGGAGCTAGCTGTAGCAAGTAATTAAAGAGAGACTTTCACACTGGGACAAACATGCAGAAATGAAAACATTTTACATTTTTCTTTGCCAGTACGTACATTTCTGAGTAAATATTATTAAAGATACTTGCATGAGCAACAGGGCTTCTTCTCTTGGAAGCCAAATGACTTATTCTGATTTTATTCTGCAGCTAACAAGGCAGTGTCTGATCACAGTTATACCAGTGGAGTAATTATTACCCGATAAAATTATTTTACAGTTATCTATGAAAGGTCGGAAGCAGGTGATGTTATATACATCAGAAAGAGCATTTGTTGAACATCAGTAACTGCAACATGTTGCATAGAAGAGAATACTGGCTTACACCTTTTTTTAAGACTTGGTCTTCACATTTTCATTTTCCAATTTAATTTCATTTTCATTTTCAAATCGTAAAAACTTTACACAAAAAACCCCACAGTTTTAGAAGCTTTTTTAAAGCAGCATATATGGGAAAATCCTTTCCGGAAAGAATTTTGCCTGGACAAGGGAATTAGGACTGTTCTTGGCTGGACTTATGCCAAACCCTTTCAGAATCATTAGTCTCCTTAAAGGATTTCCTTTATTTTCATCATGTTACAGCACATCTCAATCTTCCACTTTATTTTACTGGGTTTTTTTGTGATGGGAAATTGTCCTTACACAACAGCATCATTAGCCCTAGTTTGGTAAATATCGATTAACATAATCAAGATTCATGCTTATGAAAATATTTATACTTCCTCCCCTCTGTTAGGAAAGGAAAATTATATTTTATAATTAGGCAGTGGCAACAAAGATGATGTGTAATTATGTTATTAGCATGTGTGAATTCAGAATAGGAAGCCCTGTGCAATTTTGCTTGGGAAAAAAAATGTCCTGGGCTTGCACAGTAGGTGACTGTTAACTTGCCAGCTCTTGCCAGTCTCAAAATACCAAGACTCACCATATTAGTTCACTATGGGTCAGATTCATTCCTCAGCAGTGGACAATTAAGTGTTAGTTAAGTTTCACTGAAGCCTCTAGCAGTGAAACATCAGTGATGCCTAGGCCTTTCCTGTGTTGTGTCCTCGTACACATCGCTTCCAGATATGTTTGCATTAGAGCAAAGCATGGCACAAAGGAAGAAAAATTGAAATACAAGTAAAACAAAATAGCACTGGGGAAATTTTTATTTATGTATCTGTCTGTATATATTTGTGCATGTGTTTATCCACAAAAAAAGGCAAAATCTTTCCTTCACTGTTTTCAACAATTAACTTTGCCAAAGGAGCAAATTCATTAATATTTCTTTATTGCTGAATTAAATTGTATATGCTTTATCAGACCACCTAGGATTAGAGAAACAGTTTTACCAAATTGTCATCGTTTAGTCTTGCACACCGAACTCTTGATTTTTATCATCTGTTTGTTTGATGGGGTCAGGTGTCCAGACAGTGAGTAAGGGAACACAGCAATGTTGAACCATGCAAGATGACACAAGCTTCTGCAGCTGCAACTCACAGAAGGTCATTGTGGCTAGTGACACCACAAAGAACAGGGACAAAACCTTGGTTTATCACAATAAGAGGCATTCCGCAGTATGAAAAGGTCTTATGTTATCATATTAAAAATAAGATTAAAATCTGTGATCATCTGACCCTCAATCAGTAGAAGCACTTAAACTTTCACTTTAGATCTTCCTTTTCTTCCCATCACCAACACACTTCGCACATGGCTAGAGTTAGGCAGACATTTAAATGGTTTATCATGGCCTCCTGAGATAATTCATAGGTCCACACATGGATCTGATCACCAGATAATGGGGACTTGGCTGGGAGTATACTGATTTAGTCAAATACACCCATTCTGCTTGCCTTTTTCAGACACCCTGTCTTGCTAGCCATCTGACTGGCCCAAGTGAGTCAAGCAGTCAGAAAGTCTGCTAGCTATAGCAAAACTGATTAAGCATCCCAAGCAACATGTTTAAGAAGTTTAATAATTTTGAAAAGAATTAGGATTTTGACTCTTTTTATCCTAGTGTGCAAAATATTGTAAAACCTGACATTTTATATGGCCTGGTAACTTCTAAATAGCTGTATTTCAGAGATGGCATTGAAGGGAAGGGAAGGGAATAATGAAAATGGAAACAGTATGAATTTCCATTATTTCAGCATTTTAGACGTAGCTAGTTTTCTAAAGATTTCTTTCTTGGCCTTAGAAAGCACTTTAGCAAGTGTCCACAGGCTTCTTCTTAGTCTTTGTAAGTGCACATAAAATACTCTTATATACAAAAATATTTCTCTTAACAAAGAAGCAGATACTAGGACATAGTGACTTCTGTTAAAAAAAAAGCAACCATATGTAAATATGTCATATTGAATTTCACTACCAAGAAGACACATGAGAAACTGAGGGGATGCCAGCCTCTGCTATAAAATGAGTGCAATGAAATAATTGCGTTCAGCCTTTTGAAGAGGGGATTCTGGAGACACCTTATAGCAGCATTCCAGTACCTAAAGGGGACCTACAGGGAAGGTGGGGAAAGACTCTTCATCAGGGACCATAGTGATAGGACAAGGGATAACGGTTTTAAACTGAAAGAAGGTAGATTTAGATTAGGTATTAGGAAGAAATTCTTTCCTGTGAGGGTGGTGAGGCACTGGAACGGGTTGCCCAGAGAAATTGTTGGTGCCCCATCCCTGGAAGTGTTCAAGGTCAGGCTGGATGGGGCTTTGAGCAACCTGGCCTGGTGGGAGGTGTCCCTGCTCATGGCAGATTGGTTGGAACCGGATGATATTTAAGGTCCCTTCCAACTCTAACCAATCTGTGATTCTATGATTCTGAAAGCTACAATAGACAATATAAAAAGACATTCATTTGGTAACAGAAGTGATCAATACTTCTGATCCCAGTTACATTATTATGCACCTTTATTCCATAAAGATCATTGGTCTCTAAAAGCATCATCATCTCTGTTTTTATTTCAAGCATCTAAGATAAAAGCAGGTCCTTCAACTCAAAATTCCTGGACACAGCCTCTTACGCAATAATTACACTGAGGTTCAGTCTTTTGAATGCTGCTACCTCAAATAAGCAAACACAAGTTTATTTAAGCTTTACCTTAACCAAGAGAGTTTCAGAACATGGTCTGGAATCTGCATAGAAGTGGGTGCTGGTTAACCAGTGCGTATATTTGCAGTATGTGGCAATATGCATTACTTCTATTCAAAAGGTGTTTTGTTTGTTCATTAAAATTTAACAGTTTTGTAACTCTGGACATAAATATTCCAAAATCCCTGTCTTTTCTGACTTTAGAGAGATGCTTTCGAAGTCTTCTTAGTGAAATATCAAGAATTAATAAATGGCTGTTTCAGTGAAAACATATTCTTGTTAATAGGATACAGCCATTACAGAACTTTGTGCATTGCAATAAGCCATTAAGCCACCATCCTTAGAGAGTGGATTCATTTACCAGCTCATGTGGTTTTAAATGTGTGATACTCCCAAAAGGGTCAGTCCTGCCCTCCCTCCTCTCACAAATATTGAGAAAACAATATTTGAGGATTATTCTTCTGTACCCTTAGCTCACAAATATGATCCGCCTGGGGTGGCCAGAGGTCTAAGTCTCTAGTGCAAACCCCAGTGGCAGACTGTAACAGAGAAAAACAGCCACTGTGAATTCAGCAGAGAATTAAATGCCCAAAAGCTCCTCATCCAATCACCCTGCACAGTTTGAGGGGCAACAGTCTCAGCTGTAAATCCGGTGAGCACTGAGTGAACTGGGTGGGTGGGTGGCAATCCCTGAACCCCAAGGAGAGTTTTGCTTTGGCTTATCTGCATTCCTTTGCCACGTGTGACCCTATGAGGTACCCTCATGGAGGGAGCTGCCAGACAGCTTTGACCACTGCTGGTGGCGGTCACCCTGTATGCTCTCTTGTAACTTCTCATCCTGATCTGCAAATTCACCACCAGCAGCTTGAGATTTCTCCAGGCCCAGCTGGACCACCTGGTTCTCTTACAAGCTTCCATATAATTCCTGTAAGTCACACATCACGTTTGGGCCAGATTTCTGTGCAGAGGTAACTACTCAGATAGCAGTGCTGGCTGGTTCACTTTCACACTCTGTGCACACAAAGAATATGCTTTATCCTCAAATCTTTCAAATACACAGGAGCAGTGGCTCTGTGCTTACAATCAGCTTGTCAGACTCACACAGGTGCAAACGGCTTCAATGTTCAAGGTTAGGCTTAATTTTCTGAGTTGCCATGGTGTTGACCAGGTTAAATTTTGTGATCTGTCCAACACAAGCAATGTGTGGCTGCCTTGCCCACTAATATTTAGTAGCTGTGAATCCATGCACACTCATACCCACCGTGCAGAGATATCGGTTTCTATTATGACTATGTTGCTGTCTACCTGAACTTCAACACATTTCTGGTGACTGTTTTATCCTGGTGAAAAATATACTTCTAAAGAACCACCACAGGAGGGCTCCCATGTTTAAGCTTTCCAGATACAAACGCCTGTGCGTGTTGGCAATATGTGTGAGTGACTTTATTTCCCTCACTCTAACATTAGTGACATCTTGCTCATGCAAGCCAGGGGGCAAACAGTTGTATTTGGAGCCACTCGTAGTGGCTACCATGAGCAACTAATGTGCTAGGTCACATTGAAACTTGCCCTCCATGTGTTTCCCATCATATCATGGCTCTCCTGACTCATAGCACTTCCCGACATTTCCAGGCTTGAAATTCCTGGGAAGTAAGTTGGATAATGTGCTTAAAGAAGTGCATGATGGAGACATGTAAGATATGTTTGTCTAATTCATGTTCAGTGGCCCAAGCGATACCTCTCTCCCAGGAAAATCAAATGCTAGTGCTTTATTCCCTCTGTCTCCCCATCACATTAGGACTGATCGTGCTGATCCCTCTGAAGCAACTGAATGAAGCAAAAGGAGTTTCAGAAATGCCACAGCCTACTCATCTGTTCAGTTTGTCCATAGGATAAGAGAGCTCAGTTCTGCCAAAGACTCTGGCCCGAGATTCCCATGGTAAAGGGTAGCTTCACAGAGTGATTTCATGGAACAGTTTACTGTCCATCGATGTAAACACTAAATGCCTTCTTTGGAAAAAAACCATTTGTTTAAAGACTAGAAGACAAAAGGTGGAAAAAGGAGATGTGGAAATGTAAACTTTTGCCTGTTGTGTTTTTTTTTCTCCTTTTTTTCCCTCCCTTCTCTTTATGAAAACTTCTAACACGTCTTAAAGCTTATAACACAAGAGCTTTTTCATTTCTTTCTCACTAAGTCAGTTTTTCTCTAGACTCAGCAAAACAAGTTCTGTTTATTAATGTGAGCTCGTCCCAAGGTCTGGTTTTGCCAAGTCCTGAGCATTAGAAATCCCCTAAAAATCCTTTCCTTCTCATCCATCCTCCTAGCTTTCCTCTCCCACAACATACACAAGACACTTCCTTCAGGTTTGCTCTGAGATCAGAGTTTCCTCAGGATGTTCAGCCTCAAAGCTTGAGAAACACTGCAACACATTAGTCACCTCCGTCACCACAGTTCCCAAATACACCAGCGAGCCAGACTTTCAGCTGATGCAATTCATCAGCATTATCCTGTGCAGTTACACTGGAGATCTGATCCATGGCGTCCACCACAGTAAATGACTACACCATGGCCACTCGCTGGCCTCACTTTGTGGGTAACTTGAGAGGCAACATGAACAAAACAGAAGGGTGGAAAACTCGTCCATTGTATTTAGGGTCATCTGAATATTAGAATCTTGCTCAGAGTGAGATTCAGATAAAAAGAATGGGACATCTATGCCTGTTATGGAGATTTGTATAAATGTGAAGAAAATAGATACGCCTATAGAATAATAGTATTTGCCTCTTGTGTCCCTCCTTATCTAGCAATAATATAAGCATGTGCACAAAAAGTCAACACAGGGACTCCGTACCAAATAGTATTTACTTTAGCATAATAACGTGCGAGAGCTCTGCATTAGGTAGAATTCACACAAGAGGAAGAAGTTTATTACTTCTTTTCCCCATGCCTTCTTTGGATTTCCATGTTTTGAACAACACTTGCAACAGGACAGTTTGTTCAGCAGATCTGTGTGTCACAAAATGGGCAGCTCTTACACCGTATGGCATAGGCCAGAGGGCAGGGACTGTATGTGTTGCTTACACAGTGATGATACTCACATTCCTCTAAATAACAAGACATTCACATTCACAGTACAGCTAAAAGGTAATTCTAATGCCATGGTAAAAAAAATATCTAACTCCCTTGCCACCTAAACAAGTACAAGTGAACAGTGAAATCGGGAAAGACACATCAGATTAAATTTAGTATGAATGAAAGGGGAAATGTCCTTAAAACCTTCTAATCAGCTTTTGCTTCCTAATTGAAGCACAGCTGTGCCTTCTGCTCCTGTTTTCCTCACTGGATGTACGAGTTAATATATTTCTAAAGAATTTTCCAGAGAAGTTTTGTTTGTTTTCCACTTTCACAGAATGGTCAAATGGATTTTCCTCAGACTTTCTCCCAGAAGCCATTGGCTGAGGTCAATGATGGAAAATTTCAACCTAGAAAGTAGAAGCTTTCAGAAACTCAGGAGCAAGCGAAAACACTGGACTTGGAGCAAAAAACTGTTTTGCAGCCTTAACTACAATACTACGTCAGCTTCCATGTGGGTGCTATGATACAGACATAGATTTATACATACGATTTTTTTTGAAACTGACGCAATCGGTGTTAGTTGTTTTATTGACCTGTAACACAAGAAAAACAGAAGATGCACACAGCTGGGATATGCTGCTGGCCTGATTTGACTCACCAGACTTTCTCAGGAAATGCTTGAGCATGTTTCATTCAGTAGGTGCAGCCGGCGTGCCTGGACGTAGCACACCTCTTCTGTTTGATGTGGCTTCGTAGGGCTTGCACATCCTTTGTATCACGTAGACCTGTGTGGGCTCGGGGCAAAATAAAGTTGGCTGGTGAGCATATACAGTGGCACCCTTCAGAAATCCTCCAATATCGTAAGAGCATACAAATCAGGGCCCTGGTGACAAACTCATTTCTCACAGTTCTTACTCTCCTGTATGCATGATGACACAGAGGATGTGCAAGAGCAAATTCAAGGCGACAAACTTCATAAACACTCTTGGAATTAATTTCTCTTCAGGGACACCATCATTCATTTTCTCTCTGAGAGTCAGCAGAGATCTAGCTTGTAGGGGCAGGCAGTAAAATCATTGGAAGACCTAGTTGTGTGACATAGCCTTTCTGATTTGCTTTTCAAAATCTGTGAAACACTCCTGTTGATATGTAAGACAGGGCCTTAGCAATTTGATTGCAGCTCACACCAAGCACCTATGAAGGTTTGTACGAAAGAACTTTTTAGACTAATTGTGCAAGAATAAAGGCACACAGAGTAGCAATTACTGTGTTCTCCCATACCAACTGTTGCTCATTTAGAACACCAGCAGCAGTTCAGGAGAAGCCAATTTGCTGCTGATGCAGTTTGCAGCAAGAAAAGTAGCTAACCTAAAGAGAAGCAATCAGAAGGTTAGCTTGTGCATCTGACTGTGTCTTCTCAGTGGCCAGAGCTCCTGCACTAGCTTATAGCTGGGACCAGAAGACGCTAAATTTTAGCCTTTCAGGTGGTGAAATGTTTTGGATTCTAAGTGAAAAGTAGTTATTTTTTGTAAGCTGTGATCTACAATATTTTTTACCTCTTTTTTAACCTTAAAAAGGGCAGAATAGCTAATTATTCCTTTGAGAATAGGAGAGAAATTTATTCTTGCAGGAGGTTTAGCATAAATGCTTGGAGATGGCCGCTCTTCCCCTCTCATTTCCATTAGAGGGTGCTCTTGTTTCAAAAATTCCCAACAGAGTTTTTCTGCCGTCAAAGAGTTGCCTTTAAAGCAGGTCTTCAAGTTAGGTGGTCCAGTCCAGTTACTAAATGCTAAGCAAGGTAGGAGACAGCATGATTAAATAAGATAGCATTACTTATTTTCCCTGCTGAACAAGTCAGAAGCACTGCAGACATTAAAGATCAAGAGGCAGCAGCTGTGTGGAAACTGGTCTCTTTGGAGTCTCTCGTTACATAGACCCTGCACAGAGCCTCACCAACAGGCTAAAAACACTTTTCACAGTTTCGTTCTTTTTCTCCTTTAAAAGAGAAGAGGCAAAAGGACTGTTTACATTTGAATTTTAAAGGTCATCTATACAAAACCCTTCCACTTTGTACAGAAGACTGGAAAAAAGCTGAATCTTATATTTATAGGACTTTACAAGTAGGTGCATTTTAAACAACCCCAATAAAGTACAAGCAAGCACAGAAGGTTTTTATGCTGTCATATTGGCAACGATGACTTTATGCAAGCTATTCTCTGCTGGAAGAAGAGATGCTTGATCTCTACAGCTGTCCCTCTCGATAGCTCACATACAACAGTTTCCTTCCCACAGAACCTTCCATTTAGAAGGCAGCAGGAGATTATTTGGGGAAATGTTGGTGTTTGCACAAAAGACACAACACAGCCACTTGGTATAAACTTCTTGTGGTGACTCATTTCCATTTCTCTCTTCACTTCTATTCTTCCCTTCACTGTTTCTGTATATCATTAAAATTGTCCTCAACTGTCCTCAATAGCTGGCCTTCCTCTTCACCTCAGCACATGATGTCACGAAGCCTAGTCCAGCTCTATCCTGACTTTTATAAGTGCTCAGACTCAAATGATTTTGAAAGATAGCAACAATAACAACAGGTTCCTGGAAGTACAGCGTTGGCTAAGCACTATCAATATTTGAGAATCTTGCAGTTAACATGTCTGCATCTGCTTCAGAGAAGAGACAGTTGACCCTTCAGGCACTGGGGAAGGCTCCCCCCCGCCCAAGATCCAGCTGCAGACTAAGGAGAAACAAAACTCTCCCACCGCTTCAGTTGTAGGCTGCTGTATTTACAACTGACACTCCTGGCTATGATTTCTACTAGCATTTAGCAGCAGCTGTGCCCCCAGCTGGGAGCTTTCACTTTCTATTTTTAAAATCAGTGAAATCAAGAGCATATGGAGCCTATAATTTACCATGTATTTTTAATAATAAAACCAACTCAGCAGCGTATCAGACTGTAATTCTACCCTGGAGATGATTTGCTCCCTAGGAGATCCTTTATCGGGGCTTAATATACCTGATTATATTGGGTGTGTGACATTCTCTGCAATTTGCCATCATCAAAGCTTGCAGTATATCACACAAAAGCCTATGCTATGCGCTGTTTGTTCTCTATCACCATGCTCAGAAGCGAATCAGTGATGATTACTTCTCACTTTGGCGCAAAATTGGAAATTGTGCATGACAGCCAGTTACCTCCAAAATACCTTCTTACTGCTGTGTTCTGACAATAGTGAATACCATGTATTTGGGTTCATAGCACATTTGTGTGTGTAAATGGTTTGTGCCTTTAAGTGCGTATGTATATTTTAAGCAAAACTATGTTTTCAGGACAAAACTATTTCAAGCCAGAAGACAAAACTAAATAGGAGAATGAGAAAGTGAAAGAATTTAAGTAGTATCTGTGTGAGTGAGATTTATATATATGAGTGAGAAGCAAACCAATGGATGGCAAAAGAATACTGTAGGTGATACAACTTTTGCTTGGGATAAACAAGAAAACAAATATTTGGAAATCACACAGTCAAGGAGTATTCTATTTTTCTCCTCGTCCATTAAAACCAAGACCACTTCTCTTCATTCTGGTAGAGGTGTAAGTTTAAATGCCCTACAGCCTAATCTGAGTGTCCATCAGAACTAGGCTTACTCCTGACTTAGGTGACTACTAATCTTTGCATTGAAAGGTTTTTGGATATGGGTTATTTTTTCTTTTTGTGAAGTCAGGAGAATTACATTGATGTATAGCTCATAAGAAATACTAGAATGGCAGATCACACAGGTCTTGAAAGAAACACTGCAGTTTCACTAATGAGCTTTTCAAGCACACATAAATAAACAGGTAAGCATTATCTATACAACAGCCCTTCTGGTATTCCCATGTGAGCAAAAATGTTATTTTTTTTTGGCCAAAGGACCTTTTTATGTCAATTGCCTTCCATGTGAGCCGAAAAGGCCACCCAGATCTTTCTACATTCTGTCCCGCAGAAGCTTAGAAGGCCTAAGTAGGCTTACAACATTTTTGTTCATAGATGACCTCTGACTTTCAAAGAGCACCCATTTTTCATTCATTTTACCTTATTATCATCTGGTGAAATCAGACAACCCTTCAAAGTTTCCTTCAGGGACTATCTGCCTTCTTTTGAAGTGCCAACATAGGCTTCCCTGTCATTTTCTCTGTAGCTGCTGTTGGATTGAGCTATCAGCCTGACAAGCTGTCATCTTCCTGGAGATCTGTAAATTAAAACCTGGTCAAGTCTCCATCCGTGGTGTACCTGATGGTTGCTTTATTATCACCAATAAAATAAAGCTCATCTACAGTTGGTAGTGATCTACTTTAATGACCAATGAAGTTTATATCAAGTTTTTTGATAGTGTTTATATTACACTACTACACTACGTTATAACTGTTATTGTTGCTGACTAGGATGGAGAGTGGAAAAAGGGGTAGAAAAATCCTGCCTGTAGAAGTTGTCACTTGTCATATCCTATCTATAATATCATATACTACACTGCAGATGACAAGAATAAATGTTCGGAGTGATCATTTTAGGGACTTAAAATCTAAAGATCTGTGAAATGTTTGCTCTGACTTGAGAATGAGTGAGATGGGTAATGAGTTCTGTGCTCAGGACTGGAATGTCCTGGCAAGACTGCCTAGGGAAGATTACTGAGCTGCTGCCCATCTCATAGGTATAAAGAAAAGCCAGCATCTAAGACAGAAAAGCCAGCATCTTTCAACATCTCTAAACTCATGTGAAAAAAAAAAACTGTGTCAAACAGAAAGCCTGGATCCTGTTGGCAAACAACAGGAATGGAACAAAACCAACAAGAACAATGCAGACAAAGCTACTGAGCTAAATGCCCCTAGACCTTGGAGCCAGAATTGTTTTCCTAGTGCAATCTTCCTTGCTGTGAAGCTTCTATGAATGCAATTGCTGATTGGTTTAACCCAAGGGTTAATTGGTGTGAAATAAACAAATCCTCTTAGCATCCTATTTGGCTTCTGCTCAGTCATCAAATTCTCTTTGTGTCTTATTCACTTCTCCTTTCAAACCATTTCTGAGTTCATTGTTTTGGGATTTTTTTTTTTATTTTTTTTATTTTTTTTTTTTTGTTACTCAGCCAGTTATCTCTAAAATTTACTACTAACAACTATCACTGTGATAGCAAATAGGGTGACACCTATTTAGAAGGGCAGTGCCCATCATCCACAGCCATGTTGTCAGTAAAAAAGGCTCTGGAGAACAAAACAAATGCTTTAGCTTTTAGGTCATTAGACTGTTCTTCTCTGTATAGTACTATCTGATGTAAATTACAATTGACTCAGAAGACCAAACTGGAAACTGAAAAGTAGCTTGGCTGATACAATTCCAAACTTGAACCTGCTTTGGTGGAGGAATAGACAAGATTACTTAATAGGGCTTTTCCATCTCTGGTTTCCAAATTCCCCATTGATTTCATGAAATGGTGAGTCAATAGGTTAGCACATACTTCTGTTTGTCTGGCTCCTTTATTTACTCTTTATCTCTTGGTTACTCTGGAAATGAAAAAAAAACCTCAACAACCCAAAACACATGATGCAAGTAGGGAGACGCAGAGGTCAAAGCCAAATGAGGTTAAATAAAAGTTTCTTATAACACAGTTCAGAAAGCAATGACTTCTTAGCTGCTCTTCAGGTTGTCTGGGGGATCTGGCTCAAATATTATTTATTCTTCCTGAACTAGGCGGATGGTTCAGAAAGAGGGTTTTCATTGATGTCAAAGACCTTCCATATCAAGTCAGTGTATTGACTGGTTTTCAGACCACAAAGGCAGCACCACACCCATAGCTGGACATGCAAGAGGATTGCCTGATTTTTGTAAGTTAGGACAGGAAAGTGAAGGATTAGCAGTTGGAGTAAGAGTTAGTGAAAGTCCTGGGATAGTTTGCGTACAGAGATACACACAACCATGCCAATCCATGGGAAGCTTTCTTGTGGTATTTTGAAGCCTGTAGCTTTCCTACACAGAGGTTACCAACTGGTTTAATTTCTCTGACTAACACAAACCTATTAGGAGCTAAGAAGAAAGTAACTCAGTCATTTTCACTTTTTGACCTGAGGTAGAAGTTCAGCTCATGTTCCTGGCGTTGAATCAGTCTCAAAGTAGCCATCTTCTGTGTCACTTTTATAGTGGTGTTCCAAGAACAAAAAAAGACAAACAAGCCCACCCAACTTATAAAACATGACTTTGAGGTGATTAAACTTCCTAGTAAAACAGAGAAAGATGAACCAAGGTTGAATATTGGGACACAGGCTTCCAAATGACAGAATTACTGATACTAAAGAAAGAAATTGGACCAGCCCACCCTTTTCTTACCTCCTCCTATGCCAGGAGAGGTTACCACTCTGATGAAGCAGTGGAAGGGCAGAGGTATTGAAGAGACTCTGAGCAAAACTCTGAATGTGGATGTCAGCAGTAAGCAAGGCAGCACACAGCAGAAGGTGCCAAGCCACTCCTGTCAAGCTGGCACATCTGTATGGCACAAAGCCTTTCTCTGATACTAGATCAGACCCAGAAGCAGAGCTCAGCAGCCCTACCTCTCCTGCTTGTTCCATGGCATGGTGAAAATAAACCCATTTTACCACTGAGGCTGAAATGCTGAGCCATTATTTTTCTTTCATAATGTCCGTTTCCAGGCTGGCTATGTTACTGTGCCAGGGATAACGTGGGCAACATTCACTGTGAAACACTGGCAGCAGGTGGTTTTCTAGGAGGCTTCTCTGCTCATTGGCAAAGAGAAAATACCTCCTTCACTGTACCACACAAGCCCTACCAGAGAAACAAAGAGCAGTGCCTTCTCCAGATATACACTTGCCAGGTCAGTCCTTTAAAGGGCCTGCAAGTCCTCGGGAGTACCTCAAGCACTGCCTTGAACACCATGTATATCCTAGCTTACAAGGTGCATCTGTGCATCGGCGCGCAGTCCTCCCACAAAGACACTGTACCTGCAGCCTCTTCTGAGCCCCCATCACAGGAGGAAACTTCTCCTGGGCTGCATGTCCAACAGTAGCCCTGAACAACACAACATGACCTCACCAGGGAGCACTGTAAATGTCACTGACTGGTTGTAAACTGCAAAACTGAAAAGCAATGTCCCTCTTTCTCCTCATTACTGCTTACGTGCCTGGCTCTGACCATGATATCATCTGCTCAGAAGCCAGTTAGGGGACCTCTGTATTCAGAGCTCTCTGCCTCTCACAACAGAGGCTGAGGAGGGAGGGAGATGCTCTGCTAAATTAAGCCTGTTTAATAAGATTAGAGAGTAAGGAATCACAGAATCACGGAATGGTAGTATTAGGGTATTTTGCTTCCTAACTCCCTTCATGCAAGTAGATGAGGTCTAAATAGCTCCTGAGAGGAGATAGAAGACCTCAAGTTAAGCACTTTCCAGAATGCAAGCAAGCAAGCATACAAGCCCCCTCACCCACTTACCTCCCCAAGTGTGCCTGTTAATGTAAATTTTCAGGAATTATCCTTTTAGGAGATAAAGGAGAGAGAAGGAACAGAGAATATGATTGTGCCTTGCAGCCAACTTGAGAAGGGAGCTGAGCTGGGTTTGGCATAATGCCAATCTGCTGGCTCAAATTTCACCTGTAAAAGCCCTGTAGACATTAAAAAAGCATTCATTATCCACCCAGACACAAAAAACTCATTATGCTCTATTTTTCCAATCCTGCTAACTATGCATGAACTGTTCCTGCTGAAGGACAGTATTACCTGCTTCCTTCAGATTACTTGCAGATCACAGCATCTCATGGGGCTTTGTTTTTAATGAGATGGAAGGTTCTTTGACTGGGCTTCTCCCAAATGACCATGGACCCACATGTGTGGATTCCTGGTTCCTCTTATTCCTCTGTATTCCCCAGCTCCATGCATGAGCCCAAGGCTTGCTCATCAATCCCACTTCTTGGGACATTTACACATAGCAGCCAAGTGACTTGTTCCTTGTAGCCCTAAGTTCCACTAGAGTTTGGTAGCCCCTGAGCATGGCATTTTGCACTGTTTCTGCGTATAGCAAACATTGTGCTGATTGTCAAAGGATATCAATTTTCTTCCATAAAGTATTTAGGCATTTTTTGTACAAATTTGCTTTCTGTGTGCTGCAGAAAGGTCTGTCTTGAATTTAATGATGAATGTAGACATCCCTATTGAAAGGTTTAGCTGAACCCTGTAATTAGGTTTACTTCAGTTCTACACATGCTTTTATTAGCACTTTGGCTTCAAGAGGAAATGTGTTGTAGCTGCCCTTAGCCATGACATCACAGGTGCTAGCACAGCAATAACCTCTAAGCACCACAGTTAGCACTTTTCCCTGAGTGAAGGCAACTATTGTACCTGGTGGTCAGACACTAAGATAAACTTTGGCAGTGAATTAGCAGGCTGTATCACACAGATGCTGCACTGGGTGTGTTCCCTGCCGGCTACTTACCGGTTGAAACCAGAATCCTTGCGGTCTGAAGACATCAAGTCCATCAGATAACCCAAAGGAGTGCATACTCAGGACCTTATCTCACCTAACACCTGGCATTATTTCAGTAAGAACCACCCAAGTTATGCTACTGCAAAATGCCACCGGTTTTCCTGTGACTGCTATGCAAAACCCTTACACCAGAGTCTCTCTAATAGGAAAGGAGTAAGTGTGTAATACACGACAGTGAATTTACTCTCGGGCTGGGTTTCCCAAAGAGATGGTGTGTTATTATTTTGAGAGCAGCCGAATGCCTCCTGTACTCATGCATCTACATGACAGCTGCTGCCTGTTTTAATACCATAGCCAAGTGCTTTTGGGTACCCCTGCTCCAAAGCATATCACAGCTTTTCCCATAAGACCCAAAGGTACTTGGGACCCTATTTTTTTTTTCTTAAGGAAGCTTACTTCAGCTTGCATGCACTCTTCTATGCAGCTCCAACACTACCAAGGTTCCTGCAAAGTGAAAGCACAACAGAAACAGAGGGGTAGGGCAGGCTTTTCTTGTCACGGCTAAAGGTATCCTGCACCAAAGGGGTTTTTCTCTATGCAGATTCCTTGGAAGAGACTAAGATGGTAGAGTCAGAGGGACACAGTCTCAGTAGATGAATCACCTCTTATTTGGAAACCCAGGTCCCAGACTGGACTGTTGGCAGGCCAGTTGGCTCCATTCAGTATAAAAGGGTCCTGGAGCCAGAGAGCAGTTGCGATGCAGCTAAGTGAAGTGCCAGCCCTGCAAGGAGGGACTGTGAGACAGGAGCCAGCTGAGTGAATCTTCAACCAGGAACTGTGAGATTTGGCACGTCTGGGGTTGGCACCGCAAAACGGTTGCAAAACTAGCCTGAGGTGACAGTAGGGTGTATGAAGAATCGTATTCCTCATACTTACAAAGACTACAGAGAAGCCACCAGCCTCAGGCTTTCTTCAGCTCTATGGTCCCCTGGAAACTATAGCAAAGCTGTATTTTGAGGCAAAGACAAAATCCTAATAAAGTCAGTGGAGAAGATACAGTTGTTTTCCTGCAGCTTTTCCTCCATGCCTCTCCAACTAGGCGGCTGAATTTTTTGTTGAAGAAATAGCATGGCAAATCTTTGCATGTACATGCATCACGTGTGAGGATTAATATAAATGCTCTTCAATCCTATGTTTATTTCTCCGAAGGGCATGGGGAGAAACGGCAAGAAAAGTCTTGAACAGCGAGAAGTATTTGGAGCTGATCCCCTGCAGACACTTCCAAAGGTTCTTTCTCCTGATAGCTGCCTTCTTCTCCCACACTTGCCCTTTATCTGTTTTTCCTCTTGATCCCTAGTAGTTTTTTTTCACACAAGTTCCCATGCTGTACGTTTACAATGCTAATATTTAAGAGTAGGGGAGGAGAATTCTTATTTTTAGTTCCAGCATATAAAATGTTATCTAGGGACAGGTCATTTCGTACTAAGTGATCAAGCAGAAAAAGGATATGGCAACAAATAAAACCTTAGAAAGGATATTCGTATGGTTAAGGCATTAGCCAATTAATTCTGGAGATGTGTGCTCCTTTTCTGGCCCTTATACAGTCTCCTTAGATCCCTCATGGGTTAATTTCTGTTCCTCACTTCTCTTTCTATAATATGGGGATAATGCTAACCTATCTAACAGCTTGGTGCAATGAGGATAAATTAATTACTGTGTGACAGATTTTCAAACACATTAGTACTTACTGCCATAACAAAGCCTTTTTATGTAAACAAATACCCCTGGGAAAACAAGAGGCTGGATTTTAAGGTTGCTTTTGAGGTAAATTCCTATACCAGTGCTCCCACCATGGGCATACACCCACTCAAAAGGAAAAAAATAGGACAAATGTACGGTGTCATGCTTTAAAGATCTTGAAAATTGGCCAAATCTGTAAAACGCTAAGGAGACTTAAAGCAATACTTATACATCCTGGGACTAATTCTCAGGAATGCTGAGTACCCTCTGCTCCCCACTGACTCTGAGTTGTGGGCACTTAGCAAATTTAGATGTAAGATAATCATTTAGTGAACAAAAAGCATGTGAATGAAGTCTTATTCCTCAACATGCGTATTTTCAGGAATTCAAACACCCTTACCATAAGAAGTTACAACAAGCTCAGCTGCTGTAGCATCTGCACCCTAGGTGCAAAACTGGGAGATCTGTAGCTTAAACTACTGAAAACCATAGGGATTCTCTTTTCTCCCCAACTGACTGTTCCTCCAACCCCTGAAAATGTCCTTGTGTGTCCCAAGAATGCAGCCAGGAAGGGAAAAAAAGGTGAGGATTTTGCCATTACTTTCTCTGTTCTCTAGGATGGCCTTGGGCCTCCTCTAACCTCTCATATGCATCCCTGAGTCCCAAGAACTTCAATATCATGTGAGCACACTCCAGAAAAAAACCCGACAGACATGAATCCTTCTCCATTGCACCAGCTTTTCTTCATAAGGTGCTGGCTGAAGAGTGTTATTTTCCACCCAGTCAAAAACCATTGTCACATGGTGACATGGCTTTCAGTAGGGGAAGTATTTGATCCTTTCTCAGGAAAGCAGCTGATTCATTTCTATTTGAAAACGGAGCTTAATTCCTCTCTGGGCTGAGACAACCTTTAAAACTCAATTAACAATAACACCTGGATTTTGGGGATGCAATCGAACCAACACTTCCCTGTCTAAAAACACTTAGCCTTTGAGGAAGTTAACACCCAGACCTGTGCTCGGTGTTTAACCGTAGTTAAATGCTTCCTTTGAGGGTGTGTGAAAGTTGGTTTTTATAGGTACAGAAGAGGCATCAAGGTGCGATGGTGTGAACTGCTAAGCTGGGAAACAGTGTGGGACTGGGCTTGGCCACACAGCAGCTGGTGGTCCCAAAGTCCAGCACGACAACATAGCGGGGTGCGATGTGTCACCACTCCCCTCGTCAGCAAGATGTCCAGCCAAAGCCTGGGCAGATCAAAACCTGAAAAACAAATCAAAGTAAATTCCAGCCTGAAAGGCACACAAAGCTCATGCCCAGTACGTTAGCCCCCATCCTTCATACAAGCATCATGGAACATTTGCTTGTAGCAGCACTCGCCGAGTGTGCAGCGCACTGCAAGGGAAATACCGGAGGGGCAGTCAACACCGCAGTCCCTGTTTGCCAACCAGGGCACGCTCCTTCAGGCTTGGCCGCATCACCGCTCCTCACTGGTGACCAGCTTCGCCTCAGACCCACCTCAGAGCTCTCTGTTTTTTTTGGCGGGGTCTGCGACCCTGGGCAACCCAGCCCAGTGTTTGAGCCTTGCCCGGCGTGTTGCAGAACGGAGAACACATGCTTTTTGTTTCAAAGATATTGCTTAAAATAACTCCATCTCTAGAAAGTTGAAGTTGGACACCAGCCCCCTCACCCCCCACCCCTTTCCTCTCACTCTCCCCTCTTTGTACAGCTGTGACTCCCATGAGGAACCAAAGACAGATGTGCCATGAGGATCTGGTTATCATTCTTCCTTCCCATCCCCCTCCCCCACAAAAAAAATAAAATATTTATTTCTCTGGGCTGCTGGACAACAGCAAATGCCTGTGAGAAGAAGGGGGGAAGGAAAGCACTGGGGGAAGGAAAAAACATCCCCTGCCCCCTCTCCCTCCTCCCTGTCATCCTGTGCTCTCTTCAAACACGTTTTTAAACATACCAGTTTGGGTCTGGTTTCCTGGATGGCACATCTTCATGTCTAGCTGGGCTCCATCCATTACCTTATGAGACAGGGTAGGACCAAGGTGACAAGATTGATGAAACCTTTTGAGCAAGGGGAATGGGTGAGGAAACCTTCCAGGACAGTAGTGGAAATGGGACAAGGGGTACTTTAATATGTTAAGCTCATCAAACAAATCTGTTTCAGGAGGGAAAAGTAATTTATATTCAAGGGAGATATTTCGGCATTGCCTCTTTGTTTGTCCTACCAAAACGACGAACTAACTAATTAATTTTTTATTTTTTTAAATTTTAAATACAGTACCTGGATTCGACCATATTTCCTTTTTTTTTTTTTTTTTTTGCGATTTGAAGGGGGGTGGATTAAAATGCCTGCCTTACCTAAATTTCAGAAGTAACCAAGTTACTTCCACTTCTGGAGGGTCCCATATTTTATTCCAAATTGGCACAAGATCTGTTCAGTTATTCTTAGCCTTGCTGACGCCTTTTTGCTTTTGTTACATTAATGCATGGATGTGAAGAGGGAAGGGACCCTGAGTTCTGGATCCTGTTCCACTGAGCTGCTAATTCACATTAAGAAAGGTCAAGTCTAATAGAGCACTGCCTTATGTTGAGGCCAAGAGGAAAAGGAATTAATCTGAAAACTTACTTTCCAGGTGTATTAACCTCTTCAAGTGCCATTAGGCTGCATATGTGTCACAGCAGCAGCTCTTTTATGGAGGAGCCCAGATAAATGGGTTTATTACTCAGCTTTCAACTCCAGTTCATTATAGCTCAGACTACAGCTCTGCTATGGTTCTTACTGCTGCCATTTAATCTCACCAATCTCAGGACGTTTTCTGCCCAGAGTAAAGATACTCCTCCCTACTAGGGTGCACAGTTTGTACACATATGTTTATATATGAGGGCATTCTATGTGGAGTGAAGAAAGGCAGCAAAACCAACTACACAGGATCATTTAATCAAAACTTTTGAGTTTTTGTAGGCAAATACAAAGGTACCTTCCCAAGGTGAACGGAAAGACTTTGGCTTCTTGGGGAAAGCTGGAAGGGTGAGGAGCTACTGTGTCGGGGGAGTTGATCTTTGCTACTTGTATTCCAACTTCAAGTGCAGTAAAAGACCTGAGTAGCCTAGAAGTACTGGCTTCTGAGGAGTGTCTGCCTGAAGCCCTTCATAAACGGTTGCTGAATATGAGAAGGAAAGAGAGACCGAGGCTAGATGGCTGCTCAGAAAGTTCTCAGGGAGATGGAACCAATGTTTACCATTTGCCAGCTGATGGACAGAAATACATCTGTTTATCTTGAACAATGGTAAGAGGTATAAGGAGTGGAAGAAAACTAGGTTTTGTTAGAACAGAGAAATACATATCATGGTTTTTGGCCATATCACAAAACCTGAAGCTCATTTGAACACTTTAAGAAAATAAAACACTGGGCTAAACCTCAAGGGAAAGAGCAAACAATTTACTTTTCACTCTGTCTTAGTTCAGGCGGAGTTAAGAAACCCTTTCCTAGGAGAGGGGCAGAACATGAGAAACAAAACAAAGCAAAATCAACACCAGAGTCCGGGTGGTTCTATGCAGAGCTTGGTGTTGATCTGACTTCTGCAAGGGTAGAGCCCTGGGCAGTCTAGTGAATGCAGATGTACAGCCAACAATGGCTCGCAGTGCACAAATTAACTTGTTAAAATGCAAAAAGGCTGCAAAAGGAAATGAAAACAAAACAAGACAGATATCCCATCTGTGTATATTCTACTCTTTCAGGATGTCTACTTCTACAGGGAATATTTTTTATTAACCGCAAAACAATTCATTTTCATATCTTCTTTTCTGAACAGGAGCTACTTTACTGGTGGACTTTTCTTTTAAGTATACAAAGTTTAATTTTTGTCCCCACTACATGTGTGATATAGGTCATTTTTTAAATATATATTTCCATGCATATGGAAACATAATATTTAATGAAGGCTGTGTACGACCTCTTCTGAAGCTTCTCTGGACAGTGGCAATCTCAGATAAAGCATAGAGCTAGCACTAGCGTTGACACAGTACACCAGAAAAGCTATGCTTTTCTTCATGACCAAGGGTAGGGGAGAAACCACACTGATCAGGTGATACAATGGGAGATGGGGGTGATGTTGCGGAGCTGTTGCTGGAGAGCAAAGGGATGAATCCCCAGCTGTCAGCACACGATGCTCCCGGTTGGTTCTGGCCTTTTACAGGCCCTCTGATGTCCCGTGAGGCTGGCAAGCACCCACCCTACAGGAGGGGAACTCCCTCAGCGTTGGCTGGGAGAAGAAATTCAAGTCTCTGCTCTACGTCCTTCGAGAAAACAAGAATCTCTCAGTTTGCGTTTATGAGAAGATTTCACATTTCATTCCAGCTGGAGGAGAGAGAGAGAAAAAACACACCCTTTTCTTAGCCAGGCTGGAGGTTGTCTGTGCACACATGCTGGGACTGTAGGTTATTCCACAAAGGTTTGAGTGTACCTTACTTCCCACCCCTGCCGAGAAAGTTTCAGTCCCCAGGGGAAAGCAGCACATCCTACGGTGCTGCTCGAACGGTCTCGGAGGTAGGCAAAGCGTGATGTCTGGCTGAGGCAGACTTAGTGCTGCTCCATTTGGCACAGCTAATGATAAGGTTCCCCCTTTGGTTTGCCAAGAGGGCTGTTGCCTGCAGAACACCTTCAGCGTGTAGCTCAGCTCCGATAATATTCACATTTGGAAAGTCTATTCAGGTCCTTCGTCACCGGTTATTAGTTACATGAAGGCTAAGGAGTTTTTGCGCAGAATCAGAAATCCTAGAAAGAGTCCCAAAGCACAGAGTTGTTTAAGATCTGAACTGTTTCTGGGGGAAGAGGCTGAGTTCAGGCCATTACGAACTGAGGATGCCAAGTCTGGATTCAGACACAGCTTTCTGGGAAGGACACTTAGGTATGGGACTGCAATTGGTTCCCCGAAGGAAATAAGGGTGAGATACGCCATTCAAATTTTACCACACCTTGTATGTTCATAGATGTGAAGCTCCAGGTGATATCTCTCTGCTTAAACCAACCAGGGAGTCCCCAGGTGCAGGACAGGAGCAAGTGGTCCAGCTGCCTTTGCAGTCCTCTCTAGCTTTGAAGGGCAGAATCTCCTTTGTAGATGAGTGGGAACCAAGATGGGAACCAAAGTAAGCACTGACTGTGCGGGAGTGGGAGAAAGCAGGTGGGTCCAATAAATGTTGGTCTGAAGTCCCTAATCGTGCTTTATGTGCTGCTGTGAGTAAACTACCTGGAAAATGGCATTTCGTGTCACCCTTCTCCCTTCCCCCTGCCCCACCTCCCCTACCACTCCTACATCCCTCTTGGGTAAGAAGAGAGAGTCTGTTACAGCAGTCTGGTCTGCACTAGTGGGTGGGTAAGTGGTTTCATGCAACACCAGCTGTGGGCTCCAGCAGGATTATGTTTAAACTCCTATACGCTATTTTCTCTACCTTCTGTTGTTATCCTACATTCTGCTGGGGCCTGCGGCAAGGGCGGGGAGGAGGGTAGGACAATTAGATTCAGAGCAATAATGATCATGATAAGAGGAAGAATTGATGCTGAATGCAATTCCCATTTCTCATTACTATGCTACTGTAGCTATGGTTTGGCTCTCCTCCTGGCCTTGGCAAACACGATCCACTTCATCTCCTGCTTCTCCTGTTGGCTGAGGTCCCATCCTCCTCTTGGCTCCTGCAGCCAAACTCCTGGCTGGCTGCAGTAATCCCACATAATATTTCACGCAAATTTATATGAAGCCCGTTACAAAGCTCAGCAAGGAGACACTGTTTCTTTTTCTTGATACAATTAATCATTTGTAGCTCTGCTCCAAAGACCAGCCTGTCTCCCATCTAACTGCTCCTTTCTGTCAAAAAGACTTGAGAAAGCGCAGTACCCAGGGAGAGCAGGGAGAAACCCGTCTTCCCCTCCCTCTCCCACACAATCCCCGGTGAAATCACACCAACTCTTGCAAAGCTTCCCCTGTCTCCCTCCTACCTGTCCCCCCCTCCAGCACCTTGCTCNCTCCATCTTTTGAAGTATTTCTAGTGTTGTGGCTGTTTTTTGGAAAAACAGAACGCTAACCCACAGTATAGTATTTCTGTGGCTAAACAGGAGACCCAAGTTTCTGGGCTTGTCAATCCAGGACCTCACACTAGTACTGAAATTCAGAGACACAGAAAAGGGGGATCTCTTTTCTGCTAGTAACTGTGGGTGTCCAGCTCTTTACTCGGTATTTCTTTCCTTGAGTTCATCTGGCATATCTCCCAATTTCTCCTCTTCCTTCTAGTCTCAAGTATAACACCAAGAAGGTAATTAAGAAACACTTGCTTAGCAAAAAACTATATCCCCCTTTTTATCATTAGGCATAGAAAAAGGTTGAAAGCTGCAATCCATTTCAGTATCTTTTTTCTGCTGTTCCTACAAAATTCATGGTAGTCTGGTTCCATGAGAGATAGTAAAGGAGAAGGTAGTTTAATTATGTGTTTAATAATTCTTAAGACACATACTAGAAGAACTGGCTTTATTTATTTTTTAAGCTAAGTACCCAGAAGGTCCCATTTTCGCTCCCAGAGCAAACTCAGGCCATGTGTGGTAAAAGAAGGAAACTAAATAAGAAATTGGCCTTTTTCTCTTCTTTCCCACCCCACAGTTTCATTATGGGAGTATGCTGTATTTTCTGAAGCACAACCACTGATTACTGTTAAGTGAATTACTCTTGCCCAATAACTGCAGTTCCTCTGTTCAAAGCATATTTCCCAGATCCCAAGGAGATTGTGGAACAAATTTTAAATCTATTATATTCCAGAAATCTTTTCCAGTTGTCACAGGCTTACCTGTCAGATAAGTATTTCTTCTTAGCAGACAATTATCTTTCACTGGTTCTCCAAGTTGATGCATTTCAGGGTAGTATTTGCAATCTGAGGTTAGAACTATAACCAAAACACAAGGAAGTGAGGTTGCAGCCATGCCTCCAAGGTAAGAGCATTTTGGAAGGTCAAACTTGCATGACAGTTTTCTTGTACCATTTTTGTTATACAGTCATTTCCTTCTAAAATGGTTGAATATCTGGCTGCACAGGCAACAATGGTTGGTGGCATTTCTTTGCAAATTGTGGCACCATGGTGAATATAAGGTAGATAGAACAGGCTGTGGAAGAAAGCCCTGGTGTGAATCTATTATTCAGTATCATCTCATCCTCTGGAAAAGAAACCCCTGAACTATTGATTGACAAAGGACGTGAAGGGAAAGGTTACACTTGGAAGAAATATGCACCTTTTTGTAAGCAGATACAGAGCCCGCTGCCAGAGACAAAACACTGGGACTGAGGAACCCTTTTGGCCAGCCTCATTTTCATACCTTCAAAACTACAAAATCCTTGGGGGAAGAGGGGAGGTGTGTGTTTCATCTGGTTTGTTTCTATGTTATTTTGTTTGGGGTTTTTTTGTTTGTTTGTGTTTTTTGTTTGTTTGTTTGTTTTGTTTTGTTTTGTTTTGTTTTCCAGACAGGAACAACACACTTTTCTATCAGTTGTATCATTTTAGTTATTAAGCGTATATATTTTATTCACATGATTTTCAATTTTTGCAATTTTTATTTTTTTTTTTAAATATGATAACTGCATTTCAGCCTGTGTCAGGTTTTTGCAGAGCACATTTGCCACCTTCAGGAATGACCTACACTGGATACTTTTATTTGAACAATTAAAGTAGAGAAGTGAATTTTCAGGTCAGTTTTGATAGATGGAGAAGGAATTAAAACTGAGTTATATACAGTGCTATGTATTTTCCTTAACATGTTTTTTGGAAGGTAGCAATTTCTTACCACCCTTTTAGTAAAAAAATACCACAGTCTTTTACTTTAGATTTAGACCTGACCAAAGATAGGATCAAATTGGTTATGACAAGACCCTGAATCAGCCAGAAATTTGAAGGAGCACTTGTTTGTATATTTTCCTTAAAGAAAGAATCCTGCTAGAACACCAGAAGGAATTTCAAAACTCTGGTGCAGCGATTTATGAGAACCTAAAGAAGGGGTGTTTTTACAGTGTAGACAAATAAGATCTTCAGGTTAACTTGACCAAAAATAAAGGAATTTGACAAAGGCTCTCCCTGCTGCTTATGCAAGGTGACTGTTTCCCTCAGGTTTGCTCATAGCACAACCTCATTTTGATGTACAGTGTCTCCTTCCTGGGATAGAGTAGCTCTGCATAGATATCTCAGAGTCCCTAAGAATTGTCCCTTTCTTTCCACTACCTGAGTGACCTGGCTCCATGTCTGCTCCCTGCTCTTCTCAGCAGTCCATGATTTTCTTCCCCACTCAGAGTGGATGCCTGCTGTCCCCCTACGCCAGGGTGCGTTTGTGCAGATACTCACAGGGAAGGAATAATCTTCCCATTTTGTCTCTTGTCCATGCAGTCGGGACAAGGAAAAGAGGCAATTCTCCATTCTGTTGCCCAACCACTCCATCTTAAAGGTATATACCAAAGAAGACCATCTTGTACTCTGAAATAACAAGGTGCCAACATATAACAGAAACTTCCTGTCACTGGATAGAAAAAATCTTTACTTTTTATTTTTTTTTAAGTAGTATTCTCTATACAGAACCCAGTTTGATGTCCCCTCCTTCCTTCAGCTTCTGACCAATGTATCTTACTCCAAATATTCAGATCTTTGCAAGATAATTGCCTGGTAACTGTTTATATAAAAGTTCTTCAAGTGAGAAAACTGCACCAGTGTCTGTGCCGTTCTGCACCGTGTCAGACGAAAAACCGCAATGACATGCTATGGCATGCTGCTTTCCTGCTGCGTGCCTCATACTCTCTCAAGGTTGAATCACAAGAGGTCTGATCTTCAGGAAAGATTTTTAAAGATATTGTTACAATATTTGACTTTTTTTCTTCTTGTGTGGTAAAGGAAAGAGAGCAACGCACAAGAAACTGTTGATCTCTTACATGGAAAGTAGCAGTAGTTGTCTTTGATCACCACGGCTGGGGCTCCTTATTCCTGGAGAATGAATGTTGCCAGATGTGCTTGACCTGGACGATGTATAGAGGAACTGAGGAGGGGTTCCTGAATGTAAACCAGCCAGTACAACGAGAGAGGAAGTAGTTAGCCCAGCCTCTATTTCTGAGCCAACTGTGTGTGATTTCAGGATTACCTAGAGATTTAACTTAAGTACTGTCTTCCTCACATCAAAAATATGAGTCCTGTCTGGATGATATAGATAGCCATTGCCTGCAACATGATATACTCATCCACTTCAGACATGCCAGGAAGCCCATCTGTTTACTTAACTTTTTATGAAAGCAGTTGGGAGGAAGAGCTTCTATTTGACTGGGGAGTTATTTTATTTATTTATTTAGTCATATTTATAAAAATAAGTATAAATGATGTGAAAAAAAAATCATCACTCTTCTCATAACAAAAGCTATCAAAATAGTCTTTCAAAGAGCAGCATATAGCAACAGTAGTGACAGTGCTACTGTTAAGAACTCGTAGGAAAACATAACACTGCTCTTTGTTTCTAAGTAGTTACCTTCAGAAATTGCATTTTCCTTCTTTTGCCCTCTTCCTTCCCTGAGGCCACCTTTTTCCCAAGACACTAATTAAGTATTGCCAGGATACTCAGAGACAGGATACTGGGGAAGACTGGAAGCAGAAACACACAGCATCTCTCCAGGCAGAGGAAAGCACATCAGAGAGCTGCACATCACAGGCTGTATCTGATGTCAAGTCATTCGATGGTGAGGGACCATGGCACTTCAGAAGATGGAGGGGAGATTCAGGGGACAGTGGCTGCAGAGCAGTCTTCTGGCAGGACTTCTTTCAGTACAAAGCTGTTGCTAGGGCAGCACATCACCAGCTGTAGTGCTGTGCTACCCCCTTTTCCATATTCTGGGCTCTGTTTGTGACTTGAGCAGTTCATAATACCAAAACGTTTTAACATTCCATCTGACTCTGGACGCTGACAGAAAAAGTCCTCTGAGAATAAGCTCTGGCAATTTGAGGTGTTACTTCTCCCGCGGATGATCCACCCCAACATGGGGCATTGCTGTTCTGTGTCAGAGGTAAAAGAACAGGCTACAAATTCTTGCCTTGCACCATCTTAATTAGTAATCTATTGTATTGCAGAAGAAGAAAAACTTGCATTAATATTTTGGACCCTGGAATGAGAAGTCTGAGCCATGGACATATGCACTATCCCACCACTCCCTCTACTTGGCAACAAACTCTGCCAGATGGCCATGGCATGCTAAAGACATCAGTGCATGTCAGCCTGTGTCTTGAATAACCAAGCGATGGCAGCTGGCTACTGCGCTGAATGCACCATGACAGTAATAAAACTTTTAATGAAACAGCCCACTTTTCTTTATATCAGAACTGTTTTGAATAGCTTTTGGGGAAAAGTAAAAAAATGTTATTGCCACCTTTTCAGTAAGTAAAAAAAAAAAAAAAAGCAGTTCATTTGTTGAGATGTAACAGACTTTTGGCCAGAAAAGAGGCCGTAGTTATTTAGTTATTTGCATAATTTTACTTGTACAGACACCCAGGTACAGATGCTTTCATGGAAACTCTGGCTACATAACTGTATTAATTTTGGCTGAGTCTGGAGACTATTTTCAGCTTTCAGAAATTTACAGGAAGTACCTTTCATTTTCATTTATGTACTGTGTTATTGTTATTTTTATGTATTAAACAAATAAACAGAGATACTTTTACTGTGTTTCTACTAGATTTCATGTTAAGACAATTTCACGCTAAGAAAGGAGATGTGGTGGAGGGAAGAAAAATCTTGGCTTAACTAGTTCAAAAACAAGGCTCATGGCAACCCAAAAGTTGAATGCTCTTTCTAGAAAACCTGGGTTTAAGAGCAATGGTCTCCTCTGAGACCGCCTGTTGTGGCAAAATAAACAAACAAACAGAGTAAAGTAAAGATGAGAGAGTCCCCTGAGATTTGTGTCTTTCGCTGTCTCTTTCATGAGTAATAAATGGGGTGACCGCACAGACTTGGAAAGCCTTGCAATGCTTGAATCTGCTGCTGACTTTCAAGCAGGCAGAGTGCAGGATTATATGGGATTCACTGGTAGTATTAGAGAGTCAATTAGAGGGGTTTCAAGGTAAACCAGGAGTTTTTATTACTCACACACAGGGGAAAATAATTTAACAGCTGCTCTTTACTCTCACTGGTGGTATGTAAGCAGAAACTTGAAGTATACAAGAGAGTCTTAAGAAACTCCTGGAAAGGGAGTCTCTCCAGCTTGGGTGTCCAGATATGCTGTCTTGAGATCCTTTAATGAGTGTGAATTCAATTCTAAGCAGCAGTAGGGAAACTCTGGTTTATCAGGCCTGCTTGAAGTGACCATATATCCCAAGGTACTTTCCCATTCACCTGGGTGGTCTCAGCCCCCTGAAAGGAAAAATCTTTCTTCTGAGAAATGATGCATGGGGTAGATGGAGCAGAGAAGGCCAATGGCATCCTGGCCTGTAGCAAGAATAGTGTGATAAGAAGGACCAGGGAAGTAACTGTCCCCCTGTACTCGGCACTGTTAAGGTCCCACCTCAAATACTGTGTCCAGTTTTGGGCCCAGTTTTGAAAGATACTGAGACTCTGGAGTGAGCCAGAGAGGGGAAATGAGGCTGGTGAAGCACCTGGAGAAAAAAAATCTTATGAGGAGCAGCTGGGGAAATTGGGATTGTTTAGCCTGGAGAAGAGGAGGCTGAGGGGAAACTACCCGAAAGGAGGTTGTAGAGAGTTGGGGGTCAATCATGTCTCCCAAGGAACAAGTGATAGGACAAGAGAAAATGGTCTCAAGTTATGCCAGGGAAAGTTTAGATTTGATTTTAGGAAAACTTTCTTCACTGAAAGGGTTACCAAACGCTGCAACAGGCTGCCCAGAGAAGTGGTGGAATCACAGTCCCTGGAGGTATTTAAAAGATGGTAGACATGGCATTTAGGGACATGGCTTAGTGGTGTTTTTGTCAGTGTTACGTTGACAGTTGGACTCAATGGTCTGAAATGTCCCTTCCAACTGAGGCAATTCTATGATTCTGTGTTGTTCAGTATAATAGAAGGTTTCTAGATGTAAACATGTTGTTTTATAGTGATAACACCCTTTTTTCCCCCCTGTTTTCTCCTTGAATTCTGTCAACCTATTCTCAGACTTCCATAATTAAGGTCTTACAGACTTGTTGGAGCAGGAAAAATGGGGACTTTCTTCCAAGATACACATGGATCAATATGAAGAGCTATTTACTAGGCAAAGGACATTTAGTTCTGTCCTCTATACCCACCACTGATAGGTGCTTTTGACTGCATTTTGTGTCTGCAGTACTGATTGTCCCTTTGTTACCAGCAAATTACTTGGGTGTGATCTCTGTTTACCTATTTAAGTTCCTTTTTTTCTACTTCATTGCCTCCAATGAGAGTATATCAGCAAAACTTTAAAGATCATATACAGACTTTATATACAGAATGTGTCTTTGTAATTAATCAAGACCTTCACACACTCTGTTCATGAGGGTAAAAGATGCTATCCCTACATGAAAGATTACACAGTATTTGAGGCAGTTTTGAAGATGGAAAAATTTATAGAAGTGCCTTGTTCAGTAGAATTCAAATAGGTACTCTAAGGTTAGCAGAAAGAGAAGATTTCTGTCTCCAGTGCTGTCGTGGTCTGGTACCTTTCATGAGCAGCAAACACATTTTTCAAACCACTATAAAGAATAAAAAATACAAGCAGATAAAGATTTTAAAATATACTGAAAGAAGGCCAGCATTAGAAACATACCATAAAACAAATCTGGTTCCCTTTGAAGCAGGCAACACTATCATAAAGAGGGAAAAGTATAAGAAAAATAGAGAAAACCAAATCAAGTAATTAATGACTAAAAGAAAACCCAGCCCTAGAGCTGAAACAAAAGGAGGCTGAATGCTGAAAACTGTACATGTTAAAAAAGGAATTAAAATTCAAACAATAACTTTGCAGTCTTCTCTGCTAGCACAGAGCTTCTCCTAACCACAGTGCTCTGTGCCTGGTGGGAATGCAGGATGGATTAGAACAATGGAAGGCTTTGAAGATTAATGGTTGTTAAATTCAGACGGGACTTGTTGGACTTCCCACAGAAAATAAGTTCTGAATCCTCAGCCAGTAAGAGGCCACAAAATGTCACTCAGTATCAAGACTAAAATTTAAAGATTGAGGCCTTAGATCTGTTCTTTTTTCAACTAACTATAGGTTTCTTGAAGGAAACTAGATAGCTAGATATCGGAAATTTACAATAACCAGGACTGTTATTTATGAAGTGAATCATAATGACTAATCCTGAATCCATTAGGCTGGCCTTAGTCTTTTTTTCCCAATTGCAAATGGAAAGGATGTTTTTTTTGTTTTGGTTTGGTTTTTTGTGGTCAGAAATACTTGGCATTCAGAAGAAAATCAAAGTTGCAGATGGTCATAAAATTCTGAGACCAGATTTACTTTGTTGAAGACCACATCATATTAGAAGACAGTTTTTTGAGCAGATTCACCTCACTAACTGCTGAGCTCAGATGAATATCAGCTAAATCTTTTGATAGCTTAGGCATAGCTAATTATTCATGTCTGCTGTGAAAGTAACAAGAAACAGTGGATCTTTGCATTATTGTTTCCTGTTGCCATCAGGAGCAGCTTCTAACTGTAGAACAAGGTGATGGAATTACAAACATGCTTTCAGCTCCCAAGAGCTTAAGAGAGAAAGAGAGTTTGCTCATAATAAATCTGAGGAAAGACAGACAAAGAACCAGCTTTCTCAGCTCAATCAAAATCTATTCCCCTGAGGAAGGTCAGTAGAAGTCCTATGTGAAACACTTTGGGAAGTTTTTGCAATATAGGCTCCCCGATGTGACTCTGAGCCACAGGTCCTCCCGGTCTTGCTCCTTCTTTGTCTTGATAGAGGCATGGGCTTTAGGGTGCTGGCAATACTGAGCTGTAGGTGGAGATGGCCAGAGAAAGCAGGTTACCTCCTGGGTGATAATGAGCAACAGTTTGTTTTGGGTACCCTGGAGGATGAAGAACAGGCATAACTGTGGTGGGTTTTCTTCCTTGGGTGAGGTGTTGACATTCGCCATTAGTAGAAGGCTGAAATGCTCTCTTATCTGTCACTAATAAAAGGTACAGTACATAGCTGAGTCATTTTTTCTGCAGTATTTCTATGACTTCCTGCTCCCTCAACCAACAGGACTTAGAAAAAGAGTGTTTTATGTTGCCTGGCATGCATCCATTTTCTGCTTCTAAGAGACCATCTTAGGTGTGGGTGATTTTCTCTGAAAAGTGGGATGTAAGTTTTCTCCTGAATCAAATGCACAAGGCTAGTGTCCATAATACACATTATTACTGCAAAGTGGAAAATAAACCAATTTTTATTTCTCATGGCTTGCTGACTACCATAACATCTTGACTTGTTCCGCACATTCCCTACAATGTAAACCTACTTCCCTGAATAACCTGATGCAGTCACAAATTAAAACAAGAAATACTGCTTTAATTAAAATAATAGAGTTTATTTGTTCAATAATTAGCAGTTGCATTTGTCAGGAAGGTAGTGGGGTCTCCTATATATGTTCAGAAAACAACCGCAGGCTAATTTATACACTATCTTCCTTGAGGGCATGAAGTAAATTGATTAGGCAGTGCCACAGGTCATGCTAAGATTTATAGCCAAGGTCTCTAATGTGTTTTTTTGAATGAAAGAGTGATACCCTTATGGTTTTCAAGTCAAAATTTTGGCAAGTTCCTTATTAACTCCGCTCACATACCAGCATGGTGGCCAGTACTGGGAGAGTACTTTATTCTAAGGTACTAAAATCTGTGATTAGGCAATGATTTATGGCTTTCCTTAAACTCTAAAGTGACTTTTTTTTCTTAATAGGAGTATTTTTGGCTGGGTTAATTGAAGTAAAAGTTGACTGATTTATGATTTAATTTACAAAACCATTTGCCACACCTTTAATGATGAAACCTTCTTCTTTTTTTTTTTTTTTTTTTTTTTTTTTCCACTGAGACATATTTTCCATTACTGCTAAGCCAGTATGGCATTAGAAAAATGGTTGCCATCTCAAACATAACTGAAAGGCTCCATTTCTTCTTGGAAGCTGTTTAAACTATACATTCAAACTCCTCTTTCTTCACCTCCCTCTCTCCCTAAACTGTAAAAAAAAATATCCCTAGAGCATTTTAAAGCTTGCATGAGTCCTTACCTTTTACCTTGCATAGAGAAACTCAGCGAGATTACAGTTTATTTTATTCTTTTCTTTATAGAATATGTAAAGTTCTTATGCTCTGGTACAGATACCAAAAAGGGTTAAATCTTATGAGCAACATCTTTAATAAACCACTTCAAACTGCAGAACAAAACTCTTTCTTCTCCAAAGCCAGTTTAGCATGGTAGTGACCACACTATTGTCATTTAGTGTTGCCAGGAGTGAGAGGAAGGTGAAGGCATAACATCAGGCTGAAATGTACCAGTTCTTTTGGACTACAAACAAAGCTCTTGAAAGCCAGTCTTGATGTAGCAAGTACTCTACTGGAGAATGACAGTGACTCATCCCTTACTGTCTGTTTTGCTTGAAGCTAAAGTGGAGGAGGATGACATGGAATAGAGGAGGCAAAGACTGAGATCTCCCACTACCCTATTTGAGTTGTGTCAAATCCACGTTTTCTGAAAATCTACCCAAAAATTCTGGAAACCTACACAGTTTTAACTATGCTACAGGCATTTCAGACACCGTGGAATGCTATTCTACTGTTTTGCAAACTTTTTACAGTTTAGTTCTTACTGCTTCTCAACATTCCTGCTATAGCCTTTAACGTTGACTATCAACCAACCAACCACAGAGATCCATATATTGCAGAGACCCTGACCTAAATTTATTAGTTATGTTTTGCAACAGAACATTTTATGCTGCCAGTAAGCTTGGCATTTGAAGAAGATTTCAGTGTTGGGTAATGCATAATACGAGTGGTATCTGAGGAACTGAAGAATGGAGCAACTCTGCTCAAGTCAGACTCTCTAAGGTATGTGCAAGACAAGTGATAATATATTGAACAGCACCTTAACTTTTATATGTAAACCAATGTGTAATACCAACTGTAGAGAGATGCTCAGTCTATAATCTTAATTTTAGCAGTAATTATTTTTGATGTACTTGCTGTTTTCAGTAGTTTCTGATAATTTCATTACAGAACAGTATTGAAGACCTGAGAAGGGCAAGCACAAGTAAAATGGTTTAAAAACAAAACTATAAAACATGTTGTTTGATTCCTCTAAGGAAATCTCCACAGTTGTAAAAAATGGGCCAGGGGGTACATCGAAACCAGAGATTTATGGCAGAATGCCTTACAGAGCTTGTCAGAAGTCACAAAAATTAATAAATAGAGCTGTGACACCCATCAGAGTCCAAGACAAAAATAAGAATTTGGAGAATGACAAGAAGACTCTGAGAGATTTGACTCTCAAAGATTCACATTAGTCGGACAAGTTGCTCATAGTGAGAATGGACTATGAGCCTGCAAATGAAACTAATTTTTTTTTTTAATTGACCAGACAGAAATTCATTCTAACTTTATTGCTAAATAAAGCTACAAAGTAAGACTATATAGGTGGAATTATAGGCTAACTCACACTGAAGAATAAAATCTACTAAAAGTAAGTAACTTCATGGAAGAACCACCACTTATAATACGGCTTGGGAAACAAAAAAGAATGATTACTTAAAAAAAAAAAA